>JAAIXJ010001739.1:191898-232829 GCA_013403705.1 Heliconius hermathena | reverse complement strand
CATTTTTGCACGCCTCGTCAATGTAGGCCCAGTATTGTATGCTAAATAAATCGTTTGTTTTTATATAGGGATTAGTATTCGACGCGTTCAGCTTTACCCTTTTGGTTTCATTTGTATTTAAATGTTTTTGTTTTATTATCATGATTATTTTTATCTTCTTTCTATAAATAAAGTGTTATTAAGTGTAAACTTATCGTTAAATTATATCTATAATTTTTTTTAATCCTAATTTAGTAAACAAAAAAACTAAGTAATTTATTTTTTTATAAATATAATATTTTATTTAATCATTAGTTAATAGTAGATATAATATATCATAATGAATATATACCAAATCAAATCAGCTTCACGCTGTATCCCACACACATCATAATAGGCTTTGGTCTATTATATAGAGGGAACCTTGTGTTAATTCACTCCGTTCCAGTATTGGTTAGTTAATTGTCATATATTTACCAGCTTCAGCTTTACGCTGTATCCCGCATACAGCAGGGTAGGCAGAGGGAACCCAGTGTTAAGATACTCCGTTCCCCACTTTCCGCCAATTTCTGGAGGCATTGCGTGTTGAGTGTCGGAATTCAACGCCACGCTTTTCCCTCGACACCAGAGCGAAGAAATGAAAATATAAATGTAAATAAATATTTCATCTCCTCGAGTGGGAATCGAACCCACAACCAGTCGATTTACAGGCACACTTTGCTCATACACACACGACTGGCCTCATATATTTACCAATTTAACAATAAACAAATAATTATAAACGCTGTTTTGTCGCTAATACTTCTCATTAATAAAGTCATACATATTATATTTTGTGATCCACCTTGAGTTCAGCTGCCATACGACGCAGACCAGATGCTCGAGCGAGTATTCAAACACATTTCGCTCACACCTGCCCACTTTGCATTTGTTGTCATAATCGTCACCGATGTAATGGTAGAGTCGATGCAACCATGTTTATTTATTAGTATGTTTGACCATATATGTAGTTGTTTACACCATCGCTTCGCGTTTCGTTTCTGATAGCTGGGAAAAGGGGATATGTGTTAGAGCGGTGTAGAAGGTGTTCCTTCAGTCTAATTTGGCAAAGCGTGAGTTGGATATTGCCATTGTCTAAATCAAGCTGAAGTAACAAATAACGTAAAACTTTCAAATAAAAGTGTTAAGTATTCATATTTTGATCTCGTCTCGTCTATTTTTCATATATATGTAATTACGTGTGTTTGTATAAACATAACTCTATTTACCTGCATTTTGTTTGCCTTTACTTTTTCCTCTGTTATTAGTGTTCTATTTAAATATTTTGAATATAAGTACATATATTATATGTATATATTTTTAATTTATTATAAACAAGCAATGGTAGATGTAGAGTTAAAAGATTCTGAGACCAAACGAGAAATTAATATTGAGCTTAGTCTATGGAACATTTCTCTGAGACCGGTTATCTAATCTTATCTAGAGCTCTACGATATCGCCGGCGCGGGGATATTTATGCTCAGCGTTCTTTGTTTCAATTTTGTAATATAACTGTACTCTCTACCTTTAAATATAAATCAGTTTCACGCTGTATCCCGCATACTTTCCGTTCTCCACTATCCGCCGAATTTTTCGGTACTGGGTGTTAAGTGGCAGAACTCAATGCAGGACTTTTGTCTTGGTGCCAGAGCGAAGAAATGAACTTATTAATAAATAATAATTCATTGCCACGCGTGGGGATCGAACCCACAACCATCGCGTTACAGTCACAGCCTTGTGCCCCTGCGCCACGACATCCTCAACTTTGATTATCTGTTGAATTATTTAACAATACCCGATATTTTATTGAATAATTTCCGCAAATCACAACAATATTTCTAAATTCGATAATCCTTTGCACGCACGATGACAAAGCTACGGTTTTGTTGCACTGCATTGTGGCCGGACTGCGAGAAAGTGTGTTAACTTTCTATCATAGCCAGTATCTGTACTTATCAGATATATTACATTTCAATCTATTTTAGAATAGGGTCAATTGTAATATGGGGTCATTGACTCATTCGATACATTTAAAGTAGCTGAAATATATAAGTACTTAGATATTACATTTATTACGAGACACTGTAGATTAAATTCGTAATAAGAAATATTTATGAACATTATAATTATATCAAAGTCCACATAGTGGATGTGGACACTGGTTTTAGGTAAAAATCTTACTTTGAAAAATTCTTGTAGGCAAATCTATAGGTAGGATACGTGTCTCTCTCAAAAACTGTGTAAAAAAAACTTACTGAAGCTTTTTTTTTTAGCTCAAGATTCAAAAGCTACGCGAAATTAAAAAATCAGTCGACATCCCAAAAAATAACTGACAACAACTATCAGTACTAACTAATAGATAGTAGTAACTGTCAATGACCAAGTAGTTTACGTTCAAAATGTCGCTGAATTTTTATCAGTAAATATGTAGCTATAGTTAATATAACATATTCTTTTAACAATACAAAAGGGACATCAAATACTTATCGTTAAATTATCCAATTTCACATTACATTCCAAAAAATTATTTTGCTGATACGTTACATGTACTAAAGAGTACACATTTTACAGAAATATACAATGCAATTTAATAACAATGTAAGCAAAGATAACTTCGTCACTCTTAATAGAACACTTTAACTGGAGTATCTTGTCTTGAGGCCGCGTACAATAATTAATCTATACCCAGCGGTACTTACCTTTTGAGATAACGTGGCTTATACTTTAAGCAGTAGATAATTGTACGGCCATGGGATGTTGTAATGTAAAACTGGTAGGGACGCCATTACGTGATATTATACGTTAATAAAAAAATATATATAGAAAATATTTTGTGGTTAAACTACGTGGTAATAAGGAAAACAGAAGTGCTGACCACAGTTTTTATAGTTATAACTAAATAGCAGATGTATCCATACATATTTGGCGTATGAAATTTCATGAAAACAATACGGCCACATCTGTTTCGCAACACAAATATTATTGCTTGTCAGTTAAATATTAAAATTATATGGGTTTAATTACATTCTTATGCTGTACTTAAAATGTACACTGCGAGAAACTTTTAAATATGTTTTGTCATATTGGTTTATGATGAACAAATACAATACACTCGTAATTTATAATATAATCAAACAACTTCTACCAAACAATATATGTTTTTTCCCTCGAGTTGTTTGATGACCTTGCACTTGAACTCGCTTCGTGCGCACAAAATGAATTATAAATCAGCTTCACGCTGTATCCCGCACACAGCAGGGTAGGCAGAGGAAACCTAGGGTTAAGACACTCCGTTCCCTACTTTCTGCCGAATTCTGGAGGCATTGCGTATTGAGTGGCAGAACTCAACGCCGCGCTCAACCTCGACACCAGAGCGAAGAAATGGAAATATACATTTAAGTAAATATTTCATCTCCTCGAGTGGGAATCGAACCCACAACCAGTAGGTTTTACAGTCACACTTTGTGCCGCTGCGCCACGACTGGCCTCAATTATGTTATTTAAATATTTACGTGTATTATTATTTTCATTTCAGAGTTCGCTACGACATGGGGGCTAGGTCCCGGGAGTTGCTACTGCTCCTGGCAGTTTGTGCGCTTGCAATCTCAGAGTCTGTTAACAAAACTGCAAAGAAAGATAACAAGGATTCTGACAATTTCCTGTTTCAATATGAAGACTATGACACAGATGAACAAGAAGTATTATTCAATGAGGACAGGCCTTGTCCTAGAGATTGCATATGCACTGTATCTCAAGGATACAGAACAGCGAAGTGCAACCGTCTAGAAATGGGAACTCAAAAGTTCGGCGACGATATCACGGATCTCGTAATTGACAACGCCGAGACAGAGATTCAACTGGATGATTTTATTTTCAAAAAATTGGGTCTACACCAGATTGCAACAATCAAAATAGTAAACAGCACTATAACGTCTGTAGGAGCAAATGCCTTCCATGGTCTCCACGAACTCTACGCTGTTAACTTGTCTAACAACAAACTGAAGAGCTTACATCCTGAAACATTTGCAAATAACAAGAAACTGCTCCTCTTAACACTCTCAAATAATCCGCTCAAATTCCCTGCTCCGGGATCAGATGAATATTTCCTTAATGCTTCGTCAGTACAAGAGTTCGATATTTCTTATTGTAACATGCAATACATTACGGCTAATACTGTTAAAAATATGCCAGGCGTAATGTACCTGAACTTAGCTGGCAACTATTTATCAGATATGGAAGCTGACACATTTAGGACCCTTCTCGATTTAGAAGAACTAGACCTAAGCGACAATAAAATTAAATCACTTCCCGAAGATATTTTCTCAGAGAACACTGAATTGGCTACTCTTCACATTCAAAGAAACCCAATTGATTCTGTATATGGACTTCAAATATCAGATTTACTTACTTTAAATGCAGGCCAAACAAATATTAAATTTATCGGACCATCCATGTTTAATGGTATGACATACATTGCCAATCTTAACCTTAGCGGAAACAACATTGAAAAAATTCACAACCAAGCTTTCCACAAACTCGTGGAACTTAACTACTTGGATCTTTCCTATAACGACTTGGATTTCATTTCGAGCATTCTTATCAAGGAAAATATAGAATTGGATATTTTCAAAATATCCAACAACCCTCGATTAAAACATTTGCCTACTGAAGGCTTCAATTGCTCCGCTGAACAATTTAACATATACCTGTTCGATGCATCTAACTGTGGCCTCGAAGAAATTTATGATGATTCATTAAGAACATTTACTGCTCTTTCACAAATTAATCTGTCCGGGAACAAGATAAAAACGATAAGCAACCGAGTTTTTTCGAGAAGTCCTAAACTTATCGAAATCAATTTGTCATATAATTTGTTGACAACTTTAGAGGCCAAAGTATTTGAACAAAACAAGGACCTCGGGAAATTAAACCTCCAAGGAAATCCTTTGAAAGTACTTTCAGCTGAAGTCTTCATCCACACACCAATTCTCACCTGGTTGGACATGAGTCATGCTAAACTTACAGCTCTTTGGAAAGTAGAGAAAAATCAATCAAATACCCTCCTTAACAACTTGAGTTTCCTAAATGTATCACATAACCACATTACTGAAATTAAAGAAACTGAATTTGATACTCTCAAAAAATTACGTTCCCTTGATATTACTCACAACTTACTTACTTGTAGCCGCGAATTTGAAAACCTCATGGCCTGGTTAAGCAGTCACAAAATTTCTCCTAATGCAAATACTGCCAGTATCGCTAACTTAGCGACTGATGCTAAAGAAGACGAGGGCTCATACAGTTGGGAAATACTGACACGTCAAACGTGCGGTACACCTACACATCGCGTTGAGCCATTGCCATCAGTTTCTGATGAAGAAATATGGGAAAGAATCGACACAGATGCAGAGGGCAACTTTGACTTGAAAGATACATTAGACGACGGTAAGATTGCGGACGACACTAAAATGATTAATAACATCACTAACCAATTTAATGACGATGATAATTCTGATGTAGACGCTGATGATGATGATAACCAAGAAGGTGAGGATGAGGAAGACGAAGATGAATCCGGCGAAGAATATGACGAGGACGATGAAAATCTCGATCTCAAAGTTAAGCTTATCGAGAAATCATCAACTCCGTCACCAAAACCGATTGATAAAGCGCAAAGCGATAGTGTAAAGATAGATATCAAACTTTTAGAAAACGATAACATGTACGATGACCTCGAACCTGAAGTATACATTCAAACTTCTGTGAAGGACACTGAGCACGGCCGCTACGAGTACTTGTGGCCAATCTTGATTGCCATTTTGGGTGCGCTACTTCTTCTGATCGTCGTCGCCAAGCTTGTGGTGATGGTATTTGTGAGACGGAACAAGCAGATACGTTACATCAACTCGGTGTTTGCTCACATGGCGCCGCCCGGGCCGCAGCGCCTGCGGCGGGACTGCGGGCAGGTGTACCAGCCGCTGACGGAGGAGCTGACGGGCCCCACCACGCCGCGCCTCAACCGCTACGCGCCGCTCCGCAACGTGAGCGTGAGCGCTGCCAACATGTCGTACGAGAGCAGTCCGTTCCACCACAAGAACATCGTCCCCGAGGCGGTGTAAGTCACGGTACAAATAACATTTGTAAACACATTAACTGCGTTAACATTTTATTTAAGCAGTAAGTGATAGACCTAAGCGCTAGTCAAAACTTTCTACATATCGAAAATTGAGCATTAAGTAAGTGCCTTCAGATTTTTCCCGAAATGAACCTTCCGAATCTTGAAATCTAGCGCTTTTCTTATAATTATAGTGAAATAACAAATCGGATACAAATTAAAATTAGTTAATGTAAGATATACATAATTATATATTATACAAATTAGTTGATAGGTATTATTTTATGTACTTAAAATTAATAAAAATTAAACCTTAAATGTTATATTATTTTATTGATAACAGTAAATAAATTGGTAACAATAACAACAACCATTATTTTAATTTATATTATAAACATATAGTATAAAAAATATTAGTATATAGACAGCGACTCTTCCAAAATGGCTGTTAAATCATCTTCAGACTGTGGTACTGGGGCAATCTTAAGTAACCGATGCTATAAATGAAATAAAAATGTTATATTAGTTTAATTATAATGGCTATTCCAATTAAGGACTTAGTCTACACAAATATTTTTATAAAAAAAATTAGACTTAAATGTCTAACTAGACTGTTAACCTAGAATGTTACGATACACAAAAAAAAAGATTATTTTCAGTATTATTTTAATAATATAAATTAATAAAACATTGATTTAAATAATGCAAACTTTGTCTAACCAGATCGAGAAAAAGGAAAATATTTTTTTTTTAAAGCTTCACGCTGTATCCCGCACACTGCAAGGTAGGCAGAGGAAACCTAGTGTTAAGACACTCCGTTTCCCACTTTCTGCCGAATTCTGGAGGTATTGCGTGTTGAGTGGCAGAACTCAACGCCGCGCTTAACCTCGACACCAGAGCGAAGAAATGGAAATATAAATTTAAGTAAATATTTCATCTCTTCGAGTGGGGATCGAACCCACTACCAGTCGGTTTTACGGTCACACTTCGTGCCGCTGTGCCACGACTGGCCTCAAAATCATATTAAAATAAAATTTAATTGAATATAAACATTTCTTAGCCTCAAAGTTCACAAATGTTGTGTTCTATCAAATGTGCATTTATAAATCCACTTCCAACCACCTTTAAACCTAATTCGCATTAGGTTATTTGCTAGTATTTTAATCAAGTGGTGAGTAATTTAGTAACTAAAACACTCGCTACTGCAAAAATTGAACTCTGCTCGAGTACAGCATTCAAGTGAACCACCGTTTTGCCTGATGAACAGCCAACAAGGCAATAAATAAAATGAAATGATTAAAAGAATCGTAACAGGTATTTTTGAAGAAGTGAACTGAGAAACTTGTGTGATTAATACAATTTTACATATTGTATTTGACATATGCCAAATATGTGCAACTAATACACTCGTCTAATTTAACAGATGACACTGTTTAGTCGGTGAACCAATAAGCACCGAGCACGAACACGTGGTGGGTGGTGCTACTCGCCCAAAAAAAATTTAATAAAATGGATCGACTCTATTAAATTGCTTTCTAAGCTACTCCACTAAATTTTCGGTATTCGTACCTCAGGACAATAATTTTAGTTAGAAGTATAGGTTAACTTTAATATAAATATTTATTAGTTTGAATAACTAAATTATACTTTTTGTAAACTACTTACAATTTAGGGCCATATTATAAGGTTTAAAAACTTACTTGAGGCAATGCTCCTTTAACTAACTTCGGTATATCATCACTTGTATAACCGAATGCCGTCAACCCATTGTCAATGTCCATTTTCTCCATATAACGTATTATAGTATCAGCCAGTATTTTTCCCGAATCTGCCTGTTTCTTGCCAATTATATCTGTGCCTAATAATTGTGCTGCTTCTAGATGCTTCTCAGGATCACTGGGTGAAGTAAAACGGAAAACAGCCGGAGCTGTTACTGTTACAGCCAAACCATGAGGTATTATGGGATCTGATCTGTAAATGATCAATAGAATAAGTAGAATTGATATACTTTATTCTATAATAAAATATTTTTTTAATATAATAATTTATTGAATGACCTTAACTGGCAAATAGTTTCAATACTAGATATAATAATGTTGATGCAATAGCATTAATGATACAATAACGAAGTGCTATTGAGACGTTAGCAAAATGTGACGGTAATGGCTTAAAATCCTTTAAATGTGCTTGTTTCTGCTGTGAGAAAATGCAGCATACAGTAAATAATTGTAGATATAATTCTATTTTCTTTTTGAGAGGGTGCAGCTGAAATATGTCGCACACAAAGTTTAGGTTCTCAAATCCCCCTTGAGGGGTTTGTCCTCTTCATGTTTATACAAAGTGTGTATATTCAAACGGTTAATACATGATATATCTTTGTGAATACCATGTGTTTGAGTCGAGAAAAAAAAGAAATTATTGTTCAGAGTGACAATACTGCAACGACGCACTTAATAGACTACTTTATGTGGGGATGCCAAATAAAATGTTCTATTAAATGCATCAGCACTGACTTCAAGTAATAATACTTACCCATAATCCTGAGGTACATATTGTTTAACATTCCCAGCTATAGGATAAGCGAGGCCGTGGCATATGTGCACGCCCGCGTTGCCGATACCCACGCCCGCCATGGTGGCCGCGAGGTGCATGTTAGAGCGCGCCTCGATATCGTCCGCGTTGGTTACTGAACGGGAGAAGTATTTGCGCAAGATCTTGGGGGTGACAAAATTATTTTGTTTTCATTAGTTATATGTTTATATATGTAAGGTATATTCGTACAACTGCGAAAATTGGATATTTCTTATACTTTACATACCAAGCTTAGTAGCATTTCCGGTAGTTCGGTTAAGGTATCTTGCTAAAGCTAAAAATATTATATGAAGGTCAAGTACGTCAAGGTAATTCATCAGAAATACCTGATTTTCGGAAATACTTGAATGCACGCTACTGTTAAAATTATTTTGTGTTAATTAGATATAATGTATATATATTAGTACTATTTAACGGTCCAAGTTAATGTAAAATAATATGCGATGCCCTGACAGATATGTGCGCACATTTTACTTATTTTGTTGAACAAGTGGCTGATTTATTCAAGATCTTGGGATTGGGATTTTAAAGTTATTTTCGGTTAATTAATTATATTTCAATTAAATTAAGAAAATAAAAAAAGAAACGATAATGTACAGAAATATTATTCATCATAATGAGTATGTGCTTGTTTATGCAGACTTTTATGATTTATGACTAATACCAAAGTTTACTATAATACAATTTAAATGGCTTAGTTTTTTCAACAATCTTAGGATAATAAGTTCTTTGATTTTCACGATTATTACACATTTTAAATGAAACTATTTTAACCGGATTAATCGCGTATATTTTGTACTTTTATACATTTTTGGAAATTCTTGAGACCAGTAAAAAGTAATATTCCTTTACAGAGTGCAGGTGTATACAAACTAGACTGTGACTGTGGCTTATCATACATCGGTCAAACAAAGAGAAGCATCGGTGTTAGGGTGAAGGAACACATCTCTGACATCAAGAATGGGCATGTATCGAAGTCAGCTGTGTGTGAGCATACTGTGGATAAACCCAGCCACTACATTAGATTTGATAAACCCCAAATCCTCGCTAAGGAAAACAGATACATTCCTAGAATGATCCGCGAGGCTATTGAAATACAAAAATATCCTAATTTCAATAGAGAGGATGGCTGGAAGCTTTCTACCACCTGGGACCCACTCATAAAATCATTGAAGTCTCAAACCCACCATACCAGAGGGCAAGATACTATCAGCTCATTCTGCAGGAATCCAGGGCAGTACGCGAGGCAATTAAGAAATCGTTGGCGGTAGTTTGATATAATAATTATGTCAACTGACAGACGAATGCCACCTCAGTCTACCCGTGACCACGGACTACTGCAAAGTGTTCGAAACGTCGGGTTTCCAAAAATGTATAAAAGTACAAAATATACGCGATTAATCCTGTTAAAATAGTTTCATTTAAAATCTTAGGATAAAGTTATTACAATAATTAACTCCATAAAACACGTAAATATGTATCCAAAGGCAATGTTGTCATTTAGAGAAAATATAATTATGCATCATTTTGATATTGGGTATATTACAAAACATATAATAAACTTATGCGATTTGTAAAACCCAATATTACTAATTATATAAACAGCAGAGCATATAAACTGACCAACGGTGGATCCGTCTTTAATTCTACTATTGCACAAGATTTAACTCATTATATTAAAATATATTTAATTAATAATTAAACAATACTCACTTGCAAGCAAAATCTAGCCCAAACATCAGATATAGGATTACTTCCTTGATAAACTGGTCTTAACGCGGGATTTTCCGGGGCAGGCGTTCTCTCTGTGTACGGTATAGCTGTAAAACTCTCTAAAGCATGACAGAATATATCGAAACCCGAATAAATGGCCACGTTTCTTGGCACTGTCAGGGTATGTAAAGGGTCTATTAGAGCTAGGATCGGCCGTAAGGCGGAATGAGATATGCCAGTCTTGGCTTTTATTTCTTCGTAGTCGAATATACTCATGCCAGTTGTTTCGCTGCCTGTACCGCTGGTTGTAGGGACTGTTAAATTTTTACATAACTTTTATTTAAAATAAAAATAGTATTCATGGACAATTAATATATTGTCAATTTTATCTAAATAAAATAAAAATAAGTAAAACATTTACAATAACTTATAAAAAGACAAAATTCAAAAAAAAATTAAAAATACGGCCAAATATCCTTTCACTTTACACAATATTTCAGAAAGTATCCAATTTCAAAAATAACTCTCAACTCAAAAAATACAAAGTCAAACTGCGAATCGTATAAAATAAAAAACAGAAAATAAAATATAATAATAAAATAACATACTTGCAATCATTGGTTTCAATTGCACATCAACCGGTTTGCCTTTGCCCACGGGCTGGTTTACATAATCGAGGAATTCCGCGTTCGGGTCGCAGTAATATAAATTGGCAGCTTTACACGTATCCATTACCGAGCCGCCGCCGATAGCCACAAAGCTATCGAAACTACCTTGTTTGACGAAATTTATCGCGTCTTTGAAACTGTAATAGTTTTGGGTAGTAAGCAAATTGGATAGGTCACTTTCTGTTAAGTAATAATAAAAATATAGAGGTTTAATATTTATAATTTAATTTAATATTAAATATCTTTTAATTCAACTATAGTCAATTTTTACAGCTTTACACTGTATCCCGCAAACAGCACGGGGGTAGCCAGGCGAAATCGTGTCAAGACACTCCGTTCCTCACTTTTCGCCGACTTCTGGAGGCATTGCTCTTTGCCTCGGTACCAGAGCGAGGAAAATGAAAATAGAGATATAAATTCTTATATAACCGTTGAGGCCGGTCGTGGCGCAGCGGCACGAGGTGTGACTGCAAAACCGACTGGTTGTGGGTTCGATCCCCACTCGAGGAGATGAAATATTTACTTACATTTATATTTCCATTTCTTCGCTCTGGTGTCGAGGTTAAGCGCGGCGTAGAGTTCTGCCTCTCAACACGCAATGCCTCCAGAATTCGGCAGAAAGTGGGGAACGGAGTGTCTTAACACTAGGTTCCCTCTGCCTACCCTGCTGTGTGCGGGATACAGCGTGAAGCTAATTTTTTAATTTTTAATTTATATAACCGTATAAGAATTTCGACGTAGTTTGATGGGAAGGTATGGGTTAGTAGTCAGAGAGCTTGGACGGTTTCCAAGAAGCGCAAGTTCAAATCCCTCTACATTCAAATGTTTATATGCTTTCTGAATAAATATTTTTCTTTCCTTAGTGTGGAATAACACTTCAACAAAATGTCAACAAGATTTCTTCTATAAATAAATGACGAAACTTACTATTGTCAAAAATATCGAATCAACATAAGATTCAGATTTTCTAAAAAAAGATAGTTAATGAGTTTCTTTTCAATGCTTTGTGTTGTTTATATTATTATATAAACAAATAAAATATCTCTAAGCAAAAATATTATTGATATTCAAATCATAAACAATTAAACACTACCTTATGTTTTACTACAACCATATCACATTAAAAAAAATTAATATTTTTATCAACATTCACAACATTGATATATTATAATGAAAAGGTTATCATATTTTACAAAAAAAATTGAAAATATAACTTTTTAAGTAGTAAGTAGTAATTTTTAAGTAGTAAGAGACAGGCGGAGATCTTGGTTCACCTTTGAGAGCACAGTATCTATGATAATAGAGGAATGAGATCAGAGGGTATATATGAAGAGATTGATGAAAGCAAACAGGAATGCTACCTTAGAGTTTGGGGCTACATCTACTCTAACTTAAATTATTGAAATGTGAACCTAAAAAAATATAACACAATTATTTATTTAGTTACCTTGAATCAGTTGGTTCAACTCTAACCTGGTCGTATACTTCATAATTGACTCCATTTCTTGTAAGAGAATTAAGAACTGCTTTCATTGGATTCAGAGACACAACATTACGGTCTGTCATAACACAGACATTTTTTGCCCTCAAATTCACTAAGTCTTGTCCAACTTCTCTTGTAACACCTAAACCATATCTCACTGTTGAACATTTTATCTGTAAATTGTAACATTTTTTCTCACCTTTATGCTTGATCCCATATATAGTAGTAAAGCAGGATTTAGTGAGTATACACTTCTTAAACTGCTTTCTGAGAGAACAGTTTGCTTTGCAATATCAGAGCAGAGAAATTCAAATATTTTACTCTACAGAGTAAGGATTGAATCCCTATATACACTCCACTATAACTTTAATATACTGATTCTATTTAGCTAAAATATCACAGTATCAATTTTAATATAGATAAGATGAACTTTTTAGTTGAAATATCTAGATATTTCTTCTTTTTAGTTGATATATCCTAGAATTAATAATATATTATGTATACATATATATATTTATTTTACTAGGCATATAATTCTTTACCTAGTAAATTAAATATAGTTACCTTTTGGAAATTATGACAATAAGAACCACACATTAAATTAAATAAATCTGAAAACTTTACCCAATGTGAATATACACTGTATACCGAGTTTTTGGTGTTCTTTTAAAAAACTAAGTATGCGTTGAGTTAGAAAATATGAGATATAAAATAATCCTAAAATTACCTCAAAAGCATAATCCTTCGATGGAGTAGCATGAGCAACTTGAAAGTTTCCCCTATGACTATGTGCTGGACACTGGCAGCTAAAATTAAAATATTTATTAATAAAGACAATGAAATAGCTTTAATAATTGTAATGTGGTTAAATATCATTTTTGAAAGTAGGTTATGTGTTTATATTAGCGTGGATTTGGATAGATAAGTATTTTATTCTAAACAAAATTATATATTAATACAATATAGAGTAGGTACTTACGACGCGACATTAATGGTTCGAAATAAGTCAAATACTCTTTTTCGTGAAACCATCTTTTAAATATGTATTGTTTTTCTCCAGAATTATAGATCAATCTTTCGCCACTATATTATCATTAATTACTTTAATCTAAAAGATTTTTATTTACAATTGTTAATCAATTGACGTAATAATTGCAACTTTGTGTTATCACTATAACACTATCTATAATAAAAACTTTCTTATAATTTTTATATCATAAACTAATTTTTTAACGTATATGTAATAGGTAAATTATTGAACTTAAAATTACTAGACGGAAATAAACAAAAAAAAAGAAAATTAAGAAAACTACAAAGTAAAAGATTTATAGGATAATTTTCATAATATTTTTATTATCGACATGACAGATCTGTCAAATATAAGCTGTCATATTTCTTACTAAAAGATGACAATTGACAATAGGTAAGTTAGAAAAAATTACTAAAATTATGTATTTAATTTTTTTACACTAACCCTTTAGTTTCTGTAGAAATATACGTTGTAATTAAATATAAATATATTTCTCAACATTTACAGAAAAGTTTCTCAAAATTTGTCATCATTACGAAGTAATCGATTTAAGTATCGAATCATAATTGTTTCTAACTCGTAAATAGGACAGAATCTTTTAAATCATTTTAAATCATATACATATAAAATGTGTTACACGAAAAGTTATGCACAAAATACTTACTCTTAAAAATATATTTTTAACATACTTTAATAGAGACTTATAACTACGTTTTACTTTCTATCTTTTAATTTCTTTAGCATGAAAATTGGCAATTATACGTGGATCAGGTGTCAATACATTAATATGGAATCATCAAGCCGGTAATGAAGTCCAAATCTAAAGAAGGAACCTAGCAGAAATAAGACATTGGCTTGTTAGAATCGTCTAACTGGAACGCTCCCAGTCACAGCCCAAGCTCCCATCGCTTCTTTTTCGA
The DNA here is from genome assembly GCA_013403705.1 of Heliconius hermathena. Taxonomy (NCBI): domain Eukaryota; kingdom Metazoa; phylum Arthropoda; class Insecta; order Lepidoptera; family Nymphalidae; genus Heliconius; species Heliconius hermathena. Next base: position 218,290 of record JAAIXJ010001739.1, on the reverse strand, counting down.
ATGGACCTGGGATGGTCTTTACAGCGTCTCCAGGCGGGGAGGGGTGAAGGTAGGTAGGTACGAAAATGTACATAAATGCTGCGGTAATTATAATTTATATCTGTTACTCCGAAAAAGCCTATAAGAGGCTCTACAGCAAGAGATTTTTAGGCCCAATTTTGGAGTAAGGGAAGAATAAAGGAGTCTCCATAAATAAAAATGCAGATATCACATCGAAATGATGTATTGATAAATTCATACAGGTTTTCATTCAGATAATACACATTAGAAAAAACTATTTCAACTACAATTCCATTTAATATACTACATTAGAGAATAAAACATCTTAATCTATAGCATCATTTGGTTACATAAATTTTTAATAATTAACATACTCAACCATTTATAAACAATTAATACAAAGTTGCACTAACATCGATAATACTTTTATAATTTTTGATTTTTATATAAATAACTGTTGTTTCGAATTTAGTTCAGCTTTGTATAAAATCATTATAAAATGGTCACTATAATGGCATTAAAATATTTCATCACAAATTGTACAATTAAATAAATAAAATCAATTAACACTACTGACAGCTAATACACAATGCTATACAGTTTTGAGCACATACATACATACATACATACATATATAATTAAAAGAAATATTTGTAAGTTTATTTACAACATAACATTTTCTTATATAGTATGTTTAAGACTAAAACAAATGTGAAATTTTAACATTTAATCACTAAGAATGTAATTAAAAGTGTTTGGTAAAGATTTATTTATTTTTTTGTTAACATGTTGATGTGTTAATAATAATTAAATTAGTTGCGTAAATACTTTTATAATACTATTTTATGGCAACGCGCGTTAATAAAGGTAACTTTACAATGGATGCGGTCTTAATGCTATGAATACAATAGGACTTTTTAAATTAATATACACAAAAAAATATATAATTATAAGGGAATGTGTGGTACATAATGTGTATCACAATAATAAAGTTATTAGAGGATTATCTTTTTTATAAGGTAAGACACCAACGACTACTGAATCCACATTTTAATAAATTTTAAATTTTTTACCTACTCCTCAAAAGGGATACACATGGAAAGTTCTTGTACTGCGTTAATAGTGTGAAAATATATAATTTTTTTATTTATATATTAAAGATTTAAAAGTTTAAACTCTTTAATCTGTACTTATATACCAATATATAGCAAGGCTAACTTTAAAGTGATAGAGCGCATATTACAACGGCTATGGTCTCTGTGAAGTGATAAAATTTAACATTTATAACAAGATTCAAAATCAGCATTTACATGGATACTATAAGCATTAGATATATATTTAATAACACAATGGCATATAACGTGTTAATAACAATTAATACTTACATATTTATGGTCCATTCATTTAGTACATATACATATATATAATAATACATGACATATTTAACAGTGCTCAACTTTCATTGCATATATACCTATATCATTTAATTACTTCTAGTATCCAAATAAAGACAATATCTATGAAACATGTATGTATTAACAATCTAAGACATTAACTACATGAACAACTACACAACAAACGGTCACTGGTCCAATAGTTTGTCGTTCAAATATATATATCACTCCAACTATAAAAGATCACATTTATCATAATTTTTGGCAAATCACTATCTGAGCTGTACCGTCGAAAGACGTAAATAGACTCTACACAAACATTTAAATATCAATACATATAATAATATATCGACAAGATTCGTTTGCCAGTTTATATAATAGCTATTGCTTTGATTTGAGCATTGTTATTATAGCCGTTGTCTAAATCACACACAATAAAAAATGTATTTAAATTAAACAAAAAAAAATCCGTATCGGGACGGAACTAGTGGCATATCTTATTCATATTGGTGTCACTGTTCATAATACTAAATCAGTTATAACGTTATTCTAGTTAATTAGGTATTCGTAATGAGCGTTTGTGACTTGTTAAATTATCTAATAAAAAACACTTTTTAAAATCGTGTAAATTGATGATAAAATAGTCGAAAATCACATTCAAAAATGTATGTATTAAAATTCTTGTATAAAAACAATGTTTGTGCAGGTGATATCACATTAAAGTAATACATCGGGGCCGCGTTTCGCAACTACCGAACTGTGCATCTTTAAACTCATATCAATATAATTTTTTTCGATTCACGCTGTTATATAGCATGGTGGGCAGAGGGAACCTAGTGTTAAGTCAATACGTTCCCCATGTACCGGCTAATTTTCGAGACTGCGTGTCGACTATCGGAACTGAACGCCGCGCATTGTGCAGAACGAGGAGACGAAAATCTGTTCCCCCAAGCGGGAATCGAACCCACAAACGTCGCTTTTACAGTTAGACACTGTATCGTTACGCCACGACGGATTAAATATTAATATATAAAATGTTAGAGTAAATAAGCTCATAGCTCTGAACGCTGAAGCTTAGGCCAAATATTGTGTTCCATTTACACTCTGTTAACATAATTATTGTGGCGATAGTAAATATTCTGTTTTAAATACTACTATATACTTTAATTTACAATGAGTAATTCCTCAAAAACGACATAAAACGTTCACTCGCTTATATTTTTCTTATTAGATGATACTCTACACTATAAAGATTACATTTAAACTAAGATGGAACTGAAAGCACTACATTCTACTCAAAGTAGTTCACTAACTTACTCAAAAGTAGAACGCTTTAGATCTAATTATTCTTATTTATCAAGAAAATTGTGAACACGTATTTATTGATTCGAATCACATAGAAGCAAATAAAGCAAAGTCCATTAAGTATTAGGAAAATGAAATAAAATTTGCTTGCTTTGTAACTTTTGAACAAATATTCTTGAAATATAATCGAGATATTACAATGTATATAAAATAGTACTAAATAACAAAATAACCACTGAATTACGTAAATTCATGAAATGTATATTGGATATTGCTACTTCCATAAAAAATGAATATTACTGTATGTGCTTATATGTTTAATTTATCGGATATGGTCTTGTAGATATTATCCGTCTCTGTCTAGCAACGTTACTTTGTTAGTGACGGATCGTTCGAAAAAAACCTTCGTTGGTATTAATTGAAACGAGAGACATACTTCTATTTCTTTCTAAATAGTTGACGTTTTAAGGTAATGTCAAGAGACTGGAGAGATATATCTCTAAGTAGTCGGGGATCGTTGCTGATGTTAAGATAATTCAGAGACATATATTTGTCTCTCTCTAACTAGTCGGGGAGCATGTGAACGAAAGAGACGGGGAACATGCCTCGACGCGCGGTGCCCTCGACTTGACCTTCCATCCAGTTGTCATCTTCTGTGCGCTCGTTGATAACAACAATGATTTCGCCTTCTCTAAACGACAGCTCATCTTCGTTATCCGCTGAACAGTCGTATAGGGCTCGACAGCGTCGCATGCCTCCTCCCATCTAAAAATTAAAAACAAATTATTCTTTATTTAATTAGTCTATTATACAGCACATTTAACAGCACTTCTAAGTTCAAAGTACATAAAAGTTTCAATTGCGTCGATTATACAGAAAGCCACCAATAGTCTGGAAAACAGTACTGCCGACAAGATCCAGCGTTAATATTCTTAAGCATATTTGTTGCAGATATTTAAAATAATTAATTATTCCCGTTAAAAAAAACGCCGATCACCTCGCAATGTCTGGAAAATTTGACGTTACGTGGACAACGGAATGACTTAACAATTAACACTAAGTTCCCCTTGCCTACACTGCCGTACACAGATTACATACAGCTTCACCAAAAAAAATATCCATATAAAAATTCAAAAACATCCACTAACCATAGTAATGGAACTAGACGGCGATCTCGAATGTACACTGGACGTGTCCGACACGTCCAACGAGCGACTATCACTCCTCCTCGAACGTTCCCGCGACCGCGAACTGTCGAACGACTGGAGGCGACTGTCGTCGAGGCCGTCCGATATGTCGCACAGCTCGAGTGATGAGTCTTGACTAGAACATTCCTGGAAGAAATTGGTTAGGATGGTTATTTTTTGGTTTGTTTTGTTTATTGTGAGGAATAAAGGTATTGACAGAGAAAAACATTCAAATAAACGTAAACATGAGAATAATTCTAAACTCAACTCGCAATGCTTCCAGAATTCAGCGAAAAGTAGAGAGCTCTAGGCTCTCTCTGCTTATCCTGCTGTGTGCGGGATACAGCGTGAAGCTGATTTGATTTTTTTTAAATTCTAAATTCGAAAATAGAGGATAGAGTGATTAAGCGTTATGTCCTTTCTCTTTAAATAAATGACTACTCACGTGTTACTTTTATATCTTTTGAAAAAGGTTCGATTAGATGGATCTATCGATTTAAAATTGAATGTTTTTCACTTTTTCTAACGATAAGTATAAAGAGCAGTTTGAGTATATTTATCTAACTCTATTAATTATCTACGCTGGTAAGTGTAGAAGCTGCAGTCAGTTATAGTTCTTGACTGACGTAAATACGTCACTTTTTAAAGCAATCTAAGAGAAACTATTGACATATTGATATTTTTTTATATTTTTTTTATTTTTGCGTTCAAATTCAATATAAACACATGTTTCTGTGTATTTATTAATGTGTAAAATCATGCTAATAAAATAATAATTCATGTTAGTTAAAAATCTGAAAGTTCAAAAAGGTGCATGTTATTTATCAGTTTAAAAATATATAAACATTTCAGTTAGAATTAAACTATGCATATAGGTCTAGGCTTAGTTACATTTTTCTACAAACAAAATTCATTTCAATATATTTTATTACCAAGAACTAGATTGGAAAAAGCTTTTCATCATATTAAAATCATGCATAAATAATATAAAACATAGTATTATTGACAATTATACATATCTATGAAATATGTATAGCGTTTTAAAAAATTGTCAAGAGAGTCGAGAATGTATTAGTAATAGGTATATATTTTTATGTTCTACTGGATTTCAAACTACTATGTTACAGTAAATAGCTCTATACACTACTGTGATACTAGTGAGATCCAAAATAGCTTAAACATTTGACGAATCCATAATTAATAAAGCATGAAGCGAGATGTTTTTATATAAAAAATCGATGATTAATCGAGTTTCATTCTTTTAAACTAATAAAACATCTTGATTCACGCTTGAGGCACACAAAAAAATCGATTAAGTAATTCATCGTCACTCCCTTGACAATATAAGACGATGGTACAAAGTAAATACAAATCGTGTGTAAAACGTAAACAAAGGGTAAGCGAGTTATTACACTAAAGCTCTCTCTCAGTATTTTACCCTTTTTAGTTTCCCTTTCACTGCATTTTCCAGGTGCAATCTATTTTTCTTCTGAAGCAAAAACAAATAAATCCTGTACTTTTTTCTTATATTAATGTTTTTATGAGAGACATTAATGATGTCATCTCAACCTTTTAGATTTGTTAATTAAATATTTAGCAATATACTAATATAAATATATTAATTTTATATATAGCACTGTACATAATACCATACACAGGTATTTAGCGTTAAAAATACGCTATATAAAGACTGCGAATACTCACTTTGTAAAGAATATATTATTAAAGTTTATTTTAATAAAACCTATTTTCCATAGAAATAGTTGAGGGATGATATATTTTAATATAACATGAGATTTGTAAAATTGATGAAACATCTACACCAAAGTATGATTGTACCTACACAATAGCAAAACATTCCTAAACAATACTATGACAATATTATGTTGAACTGAAATAACTTCTACAATACAATGAGGACCAATACAAGAGATTTTCTACACCAATTATACACGATTCGTTCTGTTCCTCAAGCACATATGAAAATAACAATACTATTATCATATTTAACATGGTACCATAACCAAGCTTCCACATGTGTTTACTAAGCATACGAAACGAATATAACATTTACTTACAATAAAAAAAACAGAATAAATTTAAAATACAAATAAATTCAATGCAACTCAAGTTAGCCAAGAGTAATTGGTAATTGTTTTTGAGTCTAAGATAAATTGTAAAAAATCCGCCGTAATCTTATGTGGAGACAATTATTTTTCCTGTTTATAAGAAGGCATAGTAAAATGACACATTTCATAAAAATCTAAATATGATTACTTTAGATATATCTTATTGTGAAAAATAAAATCAAGCTTTCATCACGCGTATATTTTAATTATCTTTTACATTCAATTTTTTTTAATTTTCTTTTAATTTCGATGTAAAAGTAAAGGGTTAAATCAAAATCGCTTCATAAATATTTTAATATTACAACCCAAATAAAAAACAATAATTGAAGCCGTCACAGGACAGAGGCGCTACGTCTGATTGTAAACGCTTGCCTGTTCGGTTCCTACATAGGAAAATAAAACATCTTATTGTAAAAAAAACAAAAAATACCTTTCTCGGTGGCGGGGTGGGTTCATCCCGATGCGCGCCGTTGTGCAACACAGGAGGCGGCGTCGGTGGCGGCTGTTGCGGCCGGTGCTTAACCACGCCCACTGCTGCCATGTTTACTCCTGGCATTGATAATGATAGATAATGGAGTGATACAAAAAAACACGTTGGTAGATAATATATACTCGTATAGTTTTTCAATAAGTGGTCTGAGGCCAGTCAACTCACAGGGTCGTGTGAGTAAAAAAAAAACAACGTGGCGTCGCTTCTAAGCATCACGCAGATGGAGTTAGTTCGTTGGTATGCGTTGTTGGAATTAAGGTATCGATATGTACAAATACCGTGTATAGAGCGCGCGGCGTCGGCGGACGGGGAGGGCGTGGAGCGCGGGTGCGGCGCGCCGGGGGGCAGCGGGGCCGCGCGCTTCTTCAGGCTGCCTATGGCGTCTGTAAGCAAACATCAAAATCTATATATTCTTTCTTCAATTCTAAATTAACTTCATTCAACAATCTGCATAATAAATAAATATGAAAATTTCTTTAGTAAAATTTGAAAAAAATTGTGTAAATATTGCATATTGAAGCAGGTGGCAAATAATAGTAAGATAACTCAAATCTCATGTTATATCTATTAGGATTTCACGGTCGACAAGCAGAATTTATATAATTTTATTTACAATAATTTATCATTATTGAAATTTAAGAAGTAATCCAAAAACTTATAAAATCACATATATAAATAAATTAAATATTAACATGTAAATGTAAAAAATTTAAGATATATTTGTATGAAATAAGTCATTTAATAATATTTTAATTACACTTAAAAATTTAATATAATATATTTTTAAGACATAGTTAATTTTCAAATACTCCTCCTACCATCATAACCATTCAAAAATGTATACTATTACATACCCAAAAATATTTCAACAGGGAAGGAAAATGGAATTTATGGATGGCTTAATTAACCAAGTCCATCATTCACAAACATTCTTTTGCCTCGACGTCCACCAACCCCCTTCGCACTCTTAAAATTCCCCGCCTCTGTCACCTATACTTTCTCACCTCTACTTCCCCACTTCTTACTACCAACACGATAACGTACCACCAACACACGCACCCGCTTATCCCGTAGCTCATAAACCCGTAGCTAACAATTTGTATATCAGCTCACTCCATCTCCGTGAAATTTATAATTTTATGAATCTCTCTCTTCTCGTAATACACTTATAAAGGAAAATAACATTGATACACATATTTAATAATATATTTAAAAGACCCATAATTTTTTGATAAGTGGTCTGTAAAAAATAAACTTAACTTCTTCTACATCTCTTATAAAGTTTACACAGATGGAATGAGCTGTATCGCTATATACAAAGCGCACCTCAATTCCCACTTCCCATCCGCGAAGCAGCCAGCTACATATGTACAAAGCGTGCACTCACAGACATTCGGCTTCCTGGGCAGCGTGGTGGGCGTGGGCGGCGCGTGGTGCAGCGAGTCGCACGTGGACGAGCGCGAGCGCAGCACCGGGGAGTCCCCGCCGCCCGGCGCGCCCCCGCCCGCGCCCGCACCGCCGCCCGCGCCCGCGTACGAGGGGGGCCGCGATCGCGGACATTTCTTCTCGGGTGTTACGCTGCCGTTTTGCTAGAATAAGATGGTAATAGATAAAATAGATAAGTTATTTGGGCAATCATTTTTTGGGCATATAGGAAATATAATACACATCGTTACTCACACACCTTCTAATTTTCGTAACATTGCGTACCAGAACGAAATAATGAAAATAGTTAATATACTCGAGTGGGAATCGAACCTAGTGTGTAGCGGTTACAGTCAGGCGCTGTACCACTTATGTTATACTATTTATTATCACGGTATAAAATTCAACTTATAAATTAAATTATCACGTAATTAATATTCTACGGCAAATTTACTTACCCTTTCATCTATGACCGTGTCGTCGTCCGAAAAATCCGTTGAACCATCGTCGTGTGACAAATTCCAGTCAATGTTGATATTTTCGAAAATACTCTTTTCCCTCTTATCTACACTTTCCAGCTGAAAATATATAAGTAGATGATTTTTAGTATGATTTATGTTATAATTTTTTATTAAAAGCTTTTATCTAATACTATATTACTACTATACTATATTATCCAATATTATTTTTCTACTGTTTTTGTTTTTTTAAAAAGAAGTAATTTTATGTGGCACATTATATATACATCATTCTTAAGAGTTTTACGTTATATGTATATATCCTTATATAATTTACTATGAAATTATAATTAAAGTCTAAATATTTATTGTACTTACAATAAATTAAAGAAAAAAAACACAATAAATAATATCTTACACAATGTACTGACCAAATTAACAAAAAACTAACCAACTCTTGACACGCATGATGTCCCAACTGTCTTGCAATCTGCAATGGCGTCCTGCCATTAATATCCTTCAGGTTAATATCGGCATTAGCTTTGAGCAAAAGTTTCATTGGCTCAGTGCGATCGATGGCCGCACACAAATGTAGGGCGGTCATGCCAGATACAGTTGCTTTATCGAGGAGTTGAGATCCGCCATTTTGCACAAGGAAATCAACTATGTGAAGACAGGAACCATCGCCGTCGTCTCGTGATATGGCTAAATGGAGTGCTGTTTCGCCGCAATCCTGTGATATTTGAAAGAACAATTAAATATTTTTTTTAGTAGCCACAGAGAACGGAACGCCAAACACTACGGCCTCTGCATCGTCCACTGTCACCAACCTCTTCACACCCACCCTTTAAGCCAGTGACCTTCCTCCAGCATCATGGATACTATGTTTTCAAAGATCAACCAAGGTCAAAAGGATAAATCATAAGGATATCTTTTAACAATACTACTTTTCTAATATAACTTTACATACATATGTATGTAACAAGACATATGATTATTGTCTTGTTACAAATATATGTATGTAAAGTTATATTGGAAAAGTAATGCATATAATAAAAGAAATAAACATTTGTAATTACTTTAACATATAATACAACGAATATTTACCTACTTATATATCGAACGTGTTATATGTTAAAAAATCTACATATTTATGTCAACAAAGCATAACTTTAATTTATACAATAGCATTTAATATCATAAAGAAAATAATTTCCTAATTATTAATAAACATATAAATACCAGGTATACTCGATATTAGATGTAGGTATATTTTTTTACTATTTATAATAGGATATTTTATTCAAAGGCTATTTATTATGGGTTAAATGATTTCCTAGAAGATAGTCATTTCCTTGAAAACAACGTAATCGACACTAGGACATTTTAGCAGGAAAATAATTTTCAATTAATAAAAACGCATTGTTTTTGAATTGCTAATTTTTCTCAGAACAGAAAAGTAGCCAAGAAAGTGAAAAATCTTAAATTAGAATAATATGATGATAAGATATTGTACTTCCTAATTTACTAATAAATAACATTGTAGCTTACGGAGCTCGGCAGCGAGGAAGCCAAGTCAGCACCTTCAGCATACGCTTGTAAAAGATTCTGCAAGTGTCCATTGTTGACCGCGTGTTCCACTTCTGAGAGGCGTTCCGCCGCGTCCCTACAAGTTTGGGCCGCCCACGTCCTGTATACGTACTTTTCTCTGATGAACCTTAGTCTTTCTTCCCTGAAACACAAAAATGTAATTTATAAAGGATAAGATAAATTGTTGACAGTAAATTATATTTCCTTCTTTTAATATATTTAAAGTGCAATGGAGAACTTGGCTTCATTTTATTTTTAAATAAAAAGTACATTTTTTTTATATTTGCAAAAAAAGTGTACTTAGTTAAGATTTTTTTTTATTATTTGCACGTGAAACAACAAGAATTATTGTTCTTTCTTTTAAACATTTTTAAAGTGTTAATCCACACTTAGGAGTTCTAAATAAGTATTATTGTTCTTAATAAAAATATTTTTAAAAGCAATGTAAATTATGAAATCATGATATCAGTATACATATAATTAAATTAGCACTCGTTCTTGAAAGTACAATTGGCGAACCACTTAGAATATGGTGTCTAAGTAAAAACATATTTACTAACATAGTACTCTCTGGGGTTAACTTATCCCTCTCGTCGAGGGTATTCTCCATGACTTCATTGAACATCTGGTTCCCCATATGCCTCGCAAGTAACAGTTGTGACGTGCTCAGTCTGTCCAACGTTAAAGATTGAATCCTCGATATATGAACACCTAATTCCCGATGGCTGCCAGAACATTCGATGCATACTATGACACCAAAATTTGTGGATAGCCAAGTTGGATCTACAAATAATAATGTATATGTTAGAATTGAAATATTTTTTAAATAAAATACTCAACACGCAAATGTAATGTCTCCAAAATCGACGGAAAGGAGGAGTGGAGTGTGTTAACACTAGGCTTCCACTGCCTTCTTAATTCTTACAAATATTTAATTTGTAAGAATTTATGGCTATAACTATTCAATAAAATTAAATCTAGCCGTGACGTGTAACGACGTCGTATTCAAAAATTTGCTAACTGGTAACCTATAAGTTACATTGCAATATAATCGTTAAATATCGTTTTATCTAATACTAGCTTTTACTTGAGGCTTCGTTCGAGTTTAAAATTGGGAATATGTTTTCTCTAAGCCGCGTCTTGATTATTATATTTCCATACAAAATTCTCAAAGTATTATATTAATTAATGTAATATTACTCAAGTTTTTAACAAAACACTGATAGGTACTTTTGAAATAGGTTAGAAAATTGAACTTTTGAAACTTCACCAATACTTAACAACTTCGATACAGAATAGCGCTTTGCTTAATGGGTTCTCCCTCTTAAAATATATTTACGTATAGATCTACAAAAAAAAAAGCATCCATAGTTTATTTTTCATTTTTTCATCTTGAATGACCTTTGCATCACAATGGGTAAACAATATAAGTCTGTCGGTAGATGATGATTAAAATTCATAAAAACTATGCGCCTCGTTAGAACAATGGGATAAATTATAAAACTGATGAGTTATAGCCACAATTAGTTAGCAGAAACAATACAAGTTTATCGGCAATTAACACCAATTTCAATTGCCACTCGCGCAACACACGATAGGTCAAAGCTAACGAATGTTGAAAAACGAAAATAATAATAAAATAAATCAGCTTCACGCTGTATCCCGCACACAGCAGGATAGGCAGAGGGAACCTTGTGTTAAGACACTCCGTTCCCCACTTGCTGCCGAGTTCTGGAGGAATTGCGTGTTGAGTGGCAGAACTCCAGAGCGAAGAAATGGAAATATAAATTTAAGTAAATATTTCATCTCCTCGAGTGGGGATCGAACCCACAACCAGTCGGTTTTACAGTCACACTTTGTGCCGCTGCGCTGCTGGCCTCAAAATAATAATAACAATATAATAATAAAATAAATAATTCTGCAATTCTAAAAATTCAGTATATTTTGATCATTATTCAGGTAAACAATACAGTGTACGTTTAACAAAAAGAAACAACAAATAAATACAATGTATCTCTCATGTAAGATAGTAATTCCAAGTGTGCCCCAGTTTCTAAATAATAACGAGCGCATATAAAAGTTGTTCAAAAATCAACGTATGACAAAACGTTTGATATATGTAGTAAGATACCTTTACATTTTTGTGAGTTTAAGTTAAATACAAAAAATATAAAAAAAGAAGCCAGTCTTCGCTCTGGTGTCGAGGTTAAGCGCGGCGTTGACTTCTGCCACTCAACACGCAATGCCCCCAGAATTCGGCAGAAAGTGGGGAACGGATTGTCTTAACACTAGGTTCCCTCTGCCTACCCTGCTGTGTGCGGTATACAGCGTGAAGCTGATTTATATAAAAAAAAACTCTATTTAATCACCTTTTTAAATAAAAGTTGAATAAAATACTTTAATTAAATTGTTTGTTCTACACTGTTTCATCGAGTTTACTTTAAACGTTCTTATCAATTTATAAAAGGAAGTGAACTTCCTATTGTTGCTGAAAATACTAATTTCTTGTCAAGGTCTGCGGTCATACTAATAATACTAATCGATACATTGACAGGTAGACAATCCATAAATATGTACATTTATTATATTTAAAGAGAGTTCTTTTATAACATTAAATGACATTTTAAAGTCAATTATTTTAATTTATCTTCGCGATGTTTCCGGCATAGGAACTCAACGCCTCTTCTCGTCATTTCCCCTAGTAAACTCACAACCATCGCACTTACAGTTATACGCTGTCGCATTGGGCCACAATGTATAAACTATATTAATATTTTTATTTACGTATTATTCTCCAAAATTAGATACCTACTAATACGTTAATATTGAATTAAATTGATATTAGACAATAAACTCTATTCTCGTAATTAATTGTATCGATGTTTCTACTTCAAATTATAATTGCTTTTATTGGATAACATTCCTTAAAAAATTGACCTATCGAACGAAATTCAATTTACTTGTCCAAGTCCGTGCCACTGCCACCCCTCTTGACTTCGTTGCACGACAAAACTAACGAAATAACGCCTGACGAACTAGACTCTATTTCCGTTTTACTGCCATATTTGTCTCTACTTTTATTAACATTTAACGTTTCATTTTCAGATGTTGCATTTTAATCATGTGTTTTGTCTAAACACATATTAAAATCGTTATAATAACTATCAATGTTATTATTTTAATTTAATACCTTTTATTATAGGGATATTTTCAATTAAATTCTTATGCAAATTAACTAAATAATAAAATTTCTTATTCATTATATTATTTTTTATTAAATTTATATTTTCATTTCTTCAACCTCCAGAATTCGGAGGAAAATGGGGAACGGAGTGTCTTTACACTGGGTATAGCGTAAAGCTGATGTAATCAGTGAATAAATAATTTTATGTTACTACAGTTTAATCAGTTATCAATTATTTCAGCAAACATGTTACCTGCCTATTAATCCTTTTTTATATATAAGTAATGTTATATTAGAAACATCAAAGGCGTGTAGTTACTTTCAGCAAACATTTAAAATAATTTTACTAACTTTTTTTAGTTATTATAAATATAATAAAAATTATCTTAGACCTTATTTTAATATTTTTTATCATTTATATTCGCATATTTTATATAGTTAATTATAATTAAATTAATATTTTAGAATTTAACATAAAACAACAAATATACTTAGTACATTGAGTTCATGTATATATACCACTAATATTATAATACCATTGCGATTTAATGAACGAGTTTAGTACTTACTAAGCATTTTCCGTATTTGCATTTTAACCGGTCGCGTTGGACTTTTTACTTTAAAAAGGAGGTCGACATTGTATAAGTACTTACAGTAATAAATTTTAGCAAAAACTAGGATATATTTTTAAGCCGAGAACATTACTTTTAACTTAATGTATTTTAATTATATCCTACAAAAGGAGGCCGGTCGTGGCGCAGCGGCACAAGTGTGTGACTGTAAATGCCACTGGTTGTGGGTTCGATCCCCACTCGAGGAAATTAAATAATTATTACATTTCTTCGATCTGGTGTAAGGGCAAAGCACGAGATTGAGTTCCGCCACTCAACCCTGCTTTGTACGGAACACAACGTGAAGCTGATTATTTTTTAGAAGAAGAAATAAAAAAAATATTCTCGTACATAAGAAAATACTATGGAACGTAAAATTGCAAACATTTTTAAATTACCCTATTAAAAATCTACCAATCGTTTATGCAATTGGTACAGGCGTAGAGATACCACACAAACATTACGTTACTGCAATGATTGCCATCATTACGAGAATATCATCAGCATTTTAAGTACCGTAATTTAAGACATAATAATAGCGCCGCGTTTAGTCTAACTGAATACGATAAGCCGTTGCCTTTGTTACCGTCTCCATAAATATAACAATTTTTATATATACATATATTTTATGCATAGTAACTGTAATATAATTTCTAACTAAAATTAAACTTATAATACGAAGTATAATATAAAACTAAAACAGAAACTCGTCGACTCGGCTAAAAGTTTGCTTCAAACAATGTAAACAGTAAAGCTTAGAGATGTTTGACATGGTTGAAACTTATATAAAATAATTTAAATATTATTTTAATAAAAAAAAACATCGGCCGACGAGATATTAAAATGTATATACGTTTTAAACAACACACATTACATTTACTCTACTAGATTATTACGCAGTAGAAAACTAGTCTTGAATATGAGATAGAATAATATTTTTATTTTATAACTTAAAACATATTTAGTAGTTTGCTGAATAAGTAAACTGAGAGTACAGACTGGTAAATAAAACTTATCATACTTTCTCAACAAAAAGAAAATCTAAATAAAAAAAAAACTATTTTAAAGTAATTGCAATCTCTTTCTCATCAATATTTTTTTATCAGCTTTACGCTGTATCCCGCACACAGCAGGGTTGGCAGAGGGAATCTAGTGTTAAGACACTCCGTTCCCCACTTTCTGCCGAATTCTGGAGGCATTGCGTGTTAGGTGGCAGAACTCAACGCCGCGTACCACATCAATAATTAAATAAAAAAAAAACCAAAACTCTTATACCTCAGTAAATAATGAACTCACCATTGGTGGAGCCGCAGTCAGCGCACACGTGGTTGCCGGGCAGCGAGCGCACCGCGCGTATGACCGAGCGCTGCAGGTCCAACAGAGAGTGACCCGAGTCGTTGCTCTCTCCGGCTTGCTGATGGAACGCCCTCATTAACGCACCTTCCTTACAATTAATCAGTACTGACGTCCAAGCCCTTTGCTCGTTTTCGTCTTCCGCTTGGAAATGGTATGTACGGTTATCTGGGGGATCGTTTAATTAATATTTAGATATCCGTTGTTATCTTGTTTTTAGAATTTTACGAGGGGGTCATTTTTTGACAAAAAATTATTAAGGATAATATATATAAGGATACGTCTTAATAGTCACACACCGACTATTAATTATCATAAAAAAAATCAGTAATATCATCATTATATATTTTTATATGTATTTATATATAGAGTTTGACTAGTGCATTTATTATTTCTCTATCACTTTCCATTTACCAGTTTTAGTGAAACATAGTATTTTTTATATAAATTATAATTAATTATAGGCCAGTTATAGCAATTATAGGCCAGTCGTGGCGCAGCGACACAAAGTGTGTCTGTAAAACCGATTGGTTGTGGGTTCCATCCCCGAGGCAAAGCGCGGCGTTGATTTCTGCCACTCTACAAGCAATGCCTCCAGAATTCGGCAGAAAGAGGAGAACGGAGTGTCTTAACACTAGGTTCCCTCTGCTTACCCTGCTGTGAGCGGGATACAGCGTGAAGCTGATAATAATAATATAAATTATTACGAAAACTTGAATTTCATGTATTCTAGTAAAAGTTAATAAATGAAACTAAGACACAACACCCACATCCGTCTATAATAAACTCACTAAAATCAATTCTCAATGCAATATTGAACATCGTAATCATGTCAATTGCACGTAGCTGTGAAATTGACAGAACCTATTTCAATCAACGTAGCGAACCGATGTTACCCACTCATATAAAATGGCATGTTATTTCAAATAAAAAAAAAATGTATTACGCAACGAAACGATACACCCGTTCGCTTTATCTCTACAAAACGCACACTCAGAAGTATCTCATTACTTATCTATTGCAGTACATTTATCATGACGTACTTTATGTAAAAATATATTATTACTAGCGACCTGCATTCGGCTTCGCTCGCTTTAGATTATTATTATATTTTAGACAAAAAATTATACAAAATATTTACATAACTTAACTTAACTTAACTTAGCTTCACGCTTTATCCCTTGCGGGGTAGTCAGAGAGAACGGAGCGCCAAACGCTACGGTATATTTACATAAATTGTAGCATAATTGCTATTCTAATGTATCAGCTATATTGCTGTAAAGTTTCATCTAAATCCGTTCAGTAGTTTTTGCGTGAAAGTGGAACAAACATGTATCCTCAGAAACTTTTTCATTTATAAATCAGCTTCACGCCGTTCCCCACTTTCCGCCGAATTTTGAAGGCATTGCGTGTTGAGTGGCGTAACTCAACGCTGCTCTGCCTCGATACCAGAGCGAAGAAATATAAATATAAATTTACATAAATATTTCATTTCCTCGAGTGGGGATCGAACCCACAAAAGTCGCGTTGCAGTCACACCCTTGTGCCCCTGGGTTACAACGGCCTCACTTTTCATTTATAATTTTAATAATATTTCCTAATATACATAACAGAATCTATTTAAAGCAGGATTACTTATTTTAATAAAATCCTGGCAATAAGATGCCTACTTTATTTTTATTTGGCAAAGGTCAATTGGGATAAAAACGATCTATAGTGTAACCTACGTTTAAAGTGTACAGTGTGGGCGTATCTTGAAGTGAACTAATAAAATAAGAATCAGAATTGAAGGTGATATTCTGTATTAGAAAACACTTAAATAAAAAGAGACAATAAAGTCTTTTGAAGTAAAGTTTCAGTATTAAAATGGTGACTCATATTAATTATTCGGTATTCCTTGTCAACTCAATATCATTTATCGAACGTGACAAAACATCGAGCTTACAATATATAACAACATTTAATCAACTCACATGAGACTAGATCGAAGGCCCTCTTATCGTCCGATGCAACTTTAATTTGGCACGTCAACAAATTCACTCTGGCTGGCGTTTTATTTTCATCAGCGTGAAAAATATCCAGAAACCCCTCAGCCGTAACCCGACATCTTCTTTTCTGCCACACTCTTCTAACTTTACCTTCAGATTTCTTGAGGAGGTACCCACTGCGCGTCACGCCATGTTGTTTATCGCCTTGCAATTGGTGGAGAGAATATCCACCCACAGCTGATGCCGCCTAATATGGTGTAACAATCGTTATTATTTATATGCTAAGTAAATTGCTAAGCAATTGTAAAATACTTTTATTATATATTTACATGCACACATATTATATTAAATTCATTCAGAACTTTAGTAAAGCGCGGCGTTGAGTTCCGCTACTCAACACGCAATGCCTCCAGAATTCGGCGGAAAGTGGGGAACGCAGTGTCTTACACTAGGTTCCCTCTAGGCAGAGGGAACCTGCTATGTGCGGGAGACAGCATGAAGCTGATTTTGTTTTTTTCAGACTTTTTATAGATATATTTTATATAGTCTATACTATATACAATAAAAAACAAAATTCCTTTGTACATTGTTACAATGCTAGCTTGACAATTGGATTTGACTATTGTTTGAAAATAAAATTTTTGCTATTGCGGCAGCGTGAATTTAAAATTTGGGTTCATATAAAAGAATAATATATCAGAAGGATTTAATAAATATTTGCTAATATTTTTGACTAAATTTCCAAACATTTAAGCCTCTTGTTTACAGTTTGAGAAGGATTATTGAAAGAAAATAAATACGATCATGAACTTGAATGATCAGCTTAGAGAAGCCTTCAACTGTTGATCAACTGCTTATCCTATGAAATAATGGCTGTACTAGCATTGACATTTAAAAGGATTCTTAAAGCATATAATCTACTTATCTTAAATACATTAATAGTATTAGGTATACATTACAAGTTCAGCCGCTTAAAACGAATTTGCATATGAATGATATAGTTTACAATATTACCTCTCTATCCTGCGGCGTCGCTGCTCGTAACATATTTCTGAGTTCTAATAGCCTTCGTCGCTCGTCATCTTGCTGTTGTCGTATTTTCTGCAATTGTACACTAAGATCGGCGACGTAAACGCCAAAATGCTCGATCGTTTTTAGGCCATCTTGAAAATAATTAGTTTGTGCGTGATAGTATTCCACCAGGTGCTGGAGCAACTCGATTCCCTTTTTCGTTTTGATTTCGTTGAACTTTATCAGGTACTGTAACAATTTTTACATATGGAAAACAGTCAGTAGTAGAACAGACGGTTGGACGCCGTGGGCCTATTAGGATCTAGTCGAGTAGGAATCGTACTGTGAAAACACAAATTATTTGCCTTTCCGCAGCTAAATATACAAATGATGACGCACGCGTACGCACGTGTACCATGGTGGATCCCGATATATATTTCAGAGTTGTGCAATAATAATACGAGACACGACCTTGCACAACTGTCTTGACGTCTGGGCGTGTGTATATACTGTATTAATAACTTATCATCTGTTATGTCGGCAAATATATGCAGTCGGCATATACATTTTACAGATTTACGCTATATCTCGCACACAGCAGGGTAGGCAGAAGGAAGCTAGTATTAACACACTTGATTCCCCACTTTTCACCGAATTCTGTAGGCTTTGAGTGTTGAGTGGCGGAACTCAACCCTGTACTTTGCCTCGAAGCGAACACCAGAGCGAAGAAATGAAAATATAAAATTAAATAAATATTTAATTCCCTCGAGTGGGGATCGAATCCACAATCAGTTGCCTATACAGCAACTATTTTTATAATATTTTTTATAATTAAGCATTAAACAAAAAGCTATACAAAGTTTGTAAATTATACTTATGTATACATAAAATAACTTTTAAATATTGAATATCTATCATCTATCGTTCCCTACATGTAAATATAGGCTGATGATGGCAACAACGGCAGGAGTGTCTTCGCTGGACAGGGAACAAAGCGAGGGTCAAGACGGCACGGCAGCGGCCCTGCGTCGCGCAAGGCCGGTCGATGACCCGCCGCCACAGTACTGCACTGACTAGCCCACCTCAGTCTTTCTTTCGTTATTTACCGCACCGACCGCGACCAGCGAGATAGTTCTCGGTTGTACATACATAAATATATCCTTTTATTCATAGCTAATTCTTGGAACGCTTACTTTTATGTTTTTAAGACTATATTCATTTCACCCTAAAGTATTAAACGTCCAAATAGTTGTTGAGAATAAAACTGTAATTCGTAAAGATATGAAAATAGAAAGGAAAAGAAATTATATCCACGCAAATGCACATGAAATATGATCAAATCTCATCAGGAAATGTGGGCAGTAGAGCATATCATCGTCACACTAGGTTCACTCAAAAGGTAACCGTAAACGGGCCGTACTGGTTCATGGTTTGCTCTTCTTCAACGAATGGAATGCTTCTTTGACAATGTCTATACATAAGTAACTAACACAAAAGCAACTTACAAATGCAAATGTTAACAAAATATAAGGAAAAGTAACGTGATAGAACACTTGGGAGACATAAATCTTTAGTGACATCAAAAAACCTTATTTGAAATTCAACCGTAGCCGAGCTATTGACGAACGATAAACTTAGTAAACTTCAAATAAGAATAAAAAAGGGACTTTTGTTATTTAAATATCGTACGTAGCGCATCCTTTTTTTATCTACAAAATATATTTTAAAATTTTCATATTACATTATTCAACACAATGTCAAACTAAATAAAGTCAAAACGCATCGTTAATGCCGTAGGCTACGGAGCGAGGGCAATCAATTTCAGGCTGGCAGTTGTGCAATAACGTGCCCGAGAACGTTTCACACACACGCACACATTAACATCCATAGATAAGCGACGAACAGACATTTGGCATTCCAGACCGACGACGACGGCGCGGATTTTGCTAGTGCCAACAGATTGCAGCTAAAATTTTCTTCATTGTTTAAATACCGACCCACCATTTTTTTTATTTAATTTGAAGGCTCTCATTTGGCACAGATAGCAAAAATCTTGAAAAAAAAATTAAGTCCTATAAAAAAGACTACAATACAATGTCAATGTCAATGTCAATTGTTTTTCACCTCTACGCGCTTATTGACTACAGTCATACCTACATAATTACGTTTTATTTTCACAGGTTATCTTTACTATGTGCATAAATGGTGTAGACACACGTATTATAGAAGCAATAACGTAAAACTTTCCATATATAATACATATAAAAAGTAATTAAATCAGCTTCACGCTGTATCCCGCACATAGCAGGATAGGCAGAGGGAACCTGGTGTTAAGACACTCCGTTCCCCACTTTCTGCCGAATTCTGGAGGCATTGCGTATTAAGTGGCAGAACTCAACGCTTCGCTTGTCCTCGATACCAGAGCGAAGAAATGGAAATATAAATTTAAGTAAATATTACATCTCCTCTAGTGGGTATCGAACCCACAACCAGTCGGTTTTACAGTCACACTTTGCGCCGCTGCGCCACGACTGGCCTCACATACATATACATATAAATAATAACATTAATCTTTCATTGTTTAATCTACAACATGGTCAGGCCGTGTTCCGTTACTCTCGCATGTCATATTAACATCCTGCGTAAATAATCGTACATTTTGTTCGAAGCAATTGTGAACGAGCGGTTAACGGCATAATACACCGCAGTCACTGACATTGATGTGGACTACCATAAATTAATATTATGGCAACACTACTACAAACGCAAGCCTATTTCAATATATAAGAAAAATTTACACCTTATTTGCTGATTATTCAACTATCTATTTATATAACTATCAATTTATATGAGCCCAGTCGTGGCGCAGCGGCACAAAGCGTGACTGTAAAACCGACTGGTTGTGGGTTCGATCCCCACTCGAGGAGATGAAATATTTACTTAAATTTATATTTCCATTTCTTCGCTCTGGTGTCGAGGCAAAGCGCGGCGTAGAGTTCTGCCACTCAACACGCAATGCCTCCAGAATCCGGCAGAAAGTGGGGAACGGAGTGTCTAGGTTTCCTCTGCCTACTCTGCTGTGTGCGGGATACAGCGTGAAGCTGATTTGATTTTTTGTTTTTTTATATCTATTTATATATTTACTCAATCTTTTACTGCTTCTGCATTCATTGTTATCGGCAAAGATAATTTTTAAGATTACATGACGTAGTCTTGAATTACATGTGTTTTTTTTTAGATAAATATGAAAATAAAGAACTGAGTGATAAGTTTTTATCATAGGTGCTATGCGTCGAACATTTTTTTATTTATTTCAAAATTGTTAAGCGTTTTTTTTTTAAATTGATTTTAATGAAATATGAAATATTTTTTTGACACGCTTATATATGTATGTACATAATATAGACGTCAAAAAATATTCAAAAATGATAGGCTAATGTCTCAATATTTCAAAATTATAAACAATTCATTGCGATAGAGGCCAGTCGTGGCGCAGCGGCACAAAGTGTGACTGTAAAACCGACTGGTTGTGGGTTCGATCCCCACTCGAGGAGATGAAATATTTACTTAAATTTATATTTCCATTTTTGCGCTCTGGTGTCGAGGCAAAGTGCGGCGTTGAGTTCTGCCACTTAACACGCAATGCCTTCAGAATTCGGCAGAAAGTGGGGAACGAAGTGTCTTACACTGGGTTACCTCTGCCTACCCTGCTGTGTGCGGGATACAGGGTAAAGCTGATTTTTTATTTCATTGCGATATAGATATATTTCAGACTTGTACCTAAGGTAATTTTAAGAATAGTATAATATGTATATTCCAATTACAGTTTAGTAAAATAATTAAAGTTCCTATTTCAACTACAAAAGCCAGCTCTAAAACTAAATTTAAACTAACTGCTTTTAGGCTTTATGCCAAAAGTATTCATTAGCGGGACCAAAAAGAATAAAAGTTTTATTACAAACTTGGACCTATCCATTTTTTTTTAATTT
Source organism: Heliconius hermathena (assembly GCA_013403705.1). Classification (NCBI taxonomy): domain Eukaryota; kingdom Metazoa; phylum Arthropoda; class Insecta; order Lepidoptera; family Nymphalidae; genus Heliconius; species Heliconius hermathena. The sequence goes on along the minus strand of JAAIXJ010001739.1, from coordinate 196,176 downwards.
AACAATCCATGTATCAATAAATTATTAGTTAAATATTTTTTTTAGTAAATTATTATAAGTAAGTTATATTGATATAAATTATATGATGTACGTATTTAACGAACATATCTTACCTCACACATCTGCAACTGAAACAACCTTCGTTCCTTTTCCATTTCATCGGCAATCTCAGCCGAAGTAACCTCACTTCGTATTAATCCAGCTTCTTTTGCCTGTGATTTTTTCTCTTTTTCAATTTTCAGGTACTTTGACTCGTAGTCTTTAGATGCCTTATCAAAAGGCCTCTTGAGATCACCTTTAACTCCTCTGAGATCACCTTTGAGAAGACTGTCTACAGGGAACATCACTATGTTGTTAATGTTCTGCATCTGTTAATGAAACATCAAATGAATAGAATACAACAGAAAAAAATAAAGAATAACTTTAACATCTTGAATATTTTGTTGTATTGTTGTTGTAACAACTTGAATATTTTGTTGTAGTATCAAATTTGGTCATATATACCAGGAACTATTTCGACGATAATACGAACATTATCTCTACAACAATTTGAACCTACAATCATCGCATATTAATCTATCGAAATATGAATTTTATTTAAATAATAAATATTTATGTATAAATTATAACAGAATTGTTTTATATTACGCAAAGTTTTTTTTCACAAAATGAAGTAAAAAAAAAACAAATAAATATCACTAAAACAATAATTTACAATCTGTGCTCATATTAGTTGCCAAATATCTGCATTCCATGAGAGTCGAGCGTCGGCGTCAGCGTGAACTACAACTATAGTCGTACATGCGGTTACCTCATATTTTGTTAGAATGTTCCACCTGGTTGCAAATGCACCGGCCGAATAGGCGTCAAACGTGGTGCGCTGAATAGCGATGGTTGTTGAGCAACCATAATGTAGTCGCAAAATGAATATCTAGATACAGAAGCTACAATTATATGAACCCTGACCCCAAAACTCGGCTATCATATATGAATGCAAAAAAATACATTGTCTTTCTTTAGCTTCACGCTGTCTCTCGCACACATATGTACCAAGGTCAAGACACTCAGTCCCCATTATGATACTTCTGCTCCCCATTTGCCCCTGAATTCTGGAGGTATTCTGGAGATTCGTGTCGTGTTCTGGAGGAATTCTGGAGGTTCGTGTCGAGTGGCAGAACTCAATGCCGCGCTTCGACAGAGTTCTGTTACCAGAGCGAGGAAACAAAAATATTAAAAAGTCCACTTCCTCGATGTGGAATCGAACCCACAATCTATAGCATTAACATTCACTTGATTGTGTCCCTGCGCCACGATTAGATTACATTATCTTTAGAAAATACCAAATAAAAAGTTTACGTTCATTCTAATAATAATAATAATAAAAAGACAAGCACACCACTCCGTTGCAATTTTTTTCCTCATAAAAAAATGCATTATAAGCAAAACATTAACGCTAGTAAATCGAACACTCGAAGCGCGACATAATTGTGCAATCAATGGGGCGAACGCGCCACCGACAGACAGTGAGAGGGTCAGAGGAACAAAGGGGTTGTCAACTTGTCACGTCGGAACCCTTCCTGGATGTTGTCGTAGGCCATTGAGCACTCCGCTAATTAATATGCCATAGGGAAATTGTCGTTAACATGTCTTGTCGGCTTCATTTTGTCGGATACTTTAATACGAATTAAAAATTCAAGCAACCCTTAGTCAATTAATTTTCATTGGAAAAAATTTGCGTAGCTCGTTTCATTTTTAATTTGGGAGAAATTAATAATATTAGTCGAATGTAAGTACAACGTATTTAAAACACCAGATATAAATATTCTAAACATATATCTACTTAATCGCTATAACAAATAATTTTGAACAAAAAAAAACGACTTCAAACAGTAAAGTATGCTAATTTAAGATTTATATGATTTTCTCATGGATGACATTTGTTAGAACTGGGCCAAATGGGTCAAAAATGGGACCATATGGAAAGCGTCAGCTTCGAAATAAAAAAATAATCATCAAAATCGGTCTACCCAATTGAAAGTTCTGAGGAAACAAATATTATATATATTTGTTTCCTTAGAACTTGAAGAAAAAATAAGTTCAAATTTAATGCTAGAAAATTTAAAACGACCTAGGAAACGAAATGGCTGACATGATCGCTGCACTGTAAAACATTATCGATCTATAACGTTTTATTAATAAGTCGACCTCAATAACGACTTTGTACGAGTATAGAAAGAAAGAAGACTGCACCACTTTGACTTTGCAGCATTTTAAATTTTTAATGATGTGTCTTTAAATTTTTTTACTTAGTTACATAAAAGTGTTTAACTCTTCTACACGTTAAACATACACACACGGCTTCATTTTATGAACAAAATAGTAAATAATAAGAAATATTATGAAAGCCATTAAAAAATTATGTCAAGCAGCGCTCGCTTTTTATAAGTGAAAAAAATCTTAATAATTGTTTCTAAAGAGAAATTTAATAACAAACAAGGGCAAAACGTAATTATTTTTCTGAATACACGGCCTACAATTTTCAAATTGAATATTACGTTGCGCAATACTTACTAAGGTAAACCTACAAAATAAATTGTAAATATAACGGAGAAACTAAAGATTTATTTAACAAAAATTTACAATTTCACGAACTAAAGATGATATGCTCCAGTCGTGGCTCAGGGTACAAGGTTGTGGGTTCGATTCCCACACGAGGAAGTGAAATATTTATTATTTTAATTTATTTAATCTCTATCGTAACGAGGCAAAGCGCGGCGTTGAGTTATGCCGCTCAACACGCAATGCCTCCAGAATTCGACAGAAAGTGGGGAACAGTGTCTTAACACTAGGTTCCCCCTGCCTACCTTGCTGTGTGTGGGATACAGCGTGAAGCTGATTTATTATTTTATTTTTAAAAGTTAATCAAATTAGCTTTACGCTCTCTCCCCTATCTCGTATCCCTCATTCAGCAGGGTAGCTCTTTTGCCTCGACACCAGAGCGAAGAAATGGAAATATAAATTTAAGTAAATATTTCACCTCCTCGAGTAGGGATCGAACCCACAACCAGTCGATTTACAGTCACACTTTATGCCCCTGCGCCACGAGTGGCCTCATTTTGTTTCTTTTACTTATTTTTTTATTTGCCATATAAACATTACAATTATAATCTACAATGTAGTACATATGGACAAATTATGGTATTTACGAATTCTATCTAGCTGCAATCTTGGAATAACTTGAACACAATGCGTCGGACTATTTTTGTCGTAACACCTCGTAAACATTCTTGATTACTTGCACCAAAAAACAGGCCTTTGGGCCTGATGTTTATAGCAAAATAACAAAGATTTTGCTTTCTATTATTTATAAATCGCGCAAGCGTATTTTATTTATTTTGACACACATTAGTTAAATCGTTTTTTTTAACTTCACGCTGTATCCCGCACATAGCAGGGTAGGCAGAGGCAACCTGGGAACCTAATGTTAAGACACTCCTTTCCAATTAAGACATTTCCGTTCCCTATTTTATGCCGAATTCAGGACACATTGCTTGTTAAATGGTAGGACTCAACGCTGCGCTTTGCCTCGTTACTAGAGCGAGGAAATGAAAATATTCGTTATTTTATTTCCTCTAGTGGGAATCGAATCCACAACCATTTGTGTTTACAGTCATACGCTCGTGCCACTACGCTAAGACTGGCTTAAGTCGAATAACAGTAGATAAATTTTAAATGAAACGTAGGTAATATTAATATATTAATTAATAAATAATCACATAGTTAATTAGAACAATTAATATTTGTTATACATTGATCATTCACACCTGTCTTTTAAAACATATGAGACTAAACAAATGAAAAATAATTTAGCCTTTTAGTTTCCCTATTCTTAGGTACGTAAAGATTTAGTTTTGTAAACTTTTTTCTTACTATTTACATACATACTTACATATCTCCTAAGACATAGTTTTAGACGAATAATAGGGGCTAGATTTTTAGTGATATAGCTATTTCCCAGAATAGTCCTTCCTGCACCTAAAAGGCACGCTGAACTTAGCGTTTCAATTTTGTTAAGAGCCTAACATACAGAGCCCCACGTCATTCACAATATCTGCGAATGTACTTGATAGGAGCAGAGTATATTTTTTATTTTTACGTCTGCCTCTTAATTTTTTGACTTTTGATAATTTATATAGAATTTAGTACCTACTCATTGCTAACGGTTCAACATTTTGCATCCAGGTTAGCTTCTGAGCGATTAAAATTACTCAACTGAAG
>JAAIXJ010001739.1:0-191653 GCA_013403705.1 Heliconius hermathena | reverse complement strand
GGCAGAACTCAACGCCGCGCTTAACCTCGACACCAGAGCGAAGAAATGGAAATATAAATTTAAGTAAATATTTCATCTCCTCGAGTGGGGATCGAACCCACAACCAGTCGGTTTTACAGTCACACCTCGTACCGCTGCGCCACGACTGGCCTCACTGATAAAATATTTGTCATAAACTTACAGAGTCCTCTAGACAGAGACAGTAGCATATAAAGCTACTATTACAAAAACTTACAATAAAACACAATGCAACTTTACGCTCATAATAAACAATTACAAATCCCATTATGCAAGAACACATTACACTATTCTGTATGTTTGTGCGTATTTTACATAGTAAAAAAGATAATGTAACTATGAGCAGTGCTCTAATTGAGAGCACGCGCGTGCTTTATACTCGGCTATTGTATGCAAATGACTGGCAAGGAGATCGTTGTTGGTTCCACACTTGACTGGTGTAGAGATAAAATGTTATATATTTTTTTTTTACACTGAATTTTATGATATATGACGGACGTGTTTCTGTTGATAAAGTTACTTAAGTGAGTTAAATTTACATTCATTCAATTAACTTCTCTCTATTTATTTATTCTTCTAAAAATAGCGATATATTAGCTAGAAATGTGTCCAGTTAATCGTGTCAAAAAAATTGAATGCTTTTTTTTATATTAATAAATTTAACAAAAAAACTTAAAAAAGTTATGACTTAAATAATCCTATGAAAACTATTTGTTACATTTTTAATTTAAATATATATTTTAAAGTACAATACATTCATTCATCAACACAAAGAGTGAGGTCATTGAAAGATTGTCGTGACTTCATACATTAAGCTGTAAGGTGTGACTTTACTGAGGTAATTTATTCAATCGAAACTTGTACACAATATATGTTATATATTTTTAAAAAAGGTATTTTTTATAAAATTATAATATATGCAACACAGAAAGAAAAATAAACGGAGCGGAAAACGCCGGGTCCTCTCATGCGAAACGTTACACACTAGGCTTATTATTGAGTAATATGCTACGACAAGTCGGTGACCGCGTCTTTGATATTTCGTTCTCAGGTAATTCTAAGCTTTATAGTACAAATAATGTAAAAGCATAATCATTTATTTTCTTACTATTCCAATTATCTGTAACTAACTCTACTAATTATCAAAAAATAATAATATAACAGAATTTTCTTGCCCAAAATTTATCATTTATTATTAAATCAAAACAATTTGTTACTAATAAAAGAAGAAAATATAAGCTTACAATTTAACAGTCACATTAAAGTATTCTTTACTTACTACGCGACGTAGACTTACAAAGCAACGAGCAGAAGGACAAAGGATTGCGCCGTGTCAAGGGCAGGGCAAGGATTCTGCGCAGTTCCTAAGAGTCTGTTGGACTTAGCGAGCAGAAATGGAACGAGGTTGCTCCCTCTAATCTTATTGGATTTGTAGAAACGCGAAAAATGAGCACTTTGAGAGAGTATTATTTATAATGCAAATTTGCAAAATACAGCTGACATTATCTTTAGAAATGAAGAATGGATGGAAAGTTTGAATTACTTTTAATTAAACGAAACATTAAAGTATTAATTTATGTTTTCAGATTAATAAAAAATATATTCCACATTTACATGGCTCATAATACTCGAGCTTTTAAACGTATGATAGGTTCAGACTATTACTATTCAATAATAATATTAGTCTGCACAATTAAAAAAAAATCCTTTTCCTTCGTCAGATTTTTTTAATGTAGAATTCTGTTTTCTATATATAAATAGTTTATAACAATTTGTAGCTTCATTTAAAGTCGTACGTACTAGATAAGACAAATTGCTTACTGTAACAAGCTCACAATGTTACCGGATTGGAGATAATGGTGCACCGTTTTCTCTATTATAAATAGTACTCTTAAACCTCTAAGCCTTTGTTGATCTAAAGTGGCGATTCGTAAAATATTCCATAGCAGCATTTTTTTTATATTTATTTTAGTAATTCATTTAAACTTTAGTTTTTTTGGCAAAAAAACTTTAACATAGAAAATGGGCGATGATCTAATTGATGTCTTATCATCCGGCCCGGCAACAATACAGGGTCGAGTTATAGCTACCCTGGCCTATTTACGAGTATAATCTAAGCGCCCACGCATATAGGCGTATTAAGTCACTATTAGCGCTAACGTGTAAAAAATCTAAAAGATTGGCAAATTCCTGAGAATTTTATATATTTTTAAGTGTAGTTCTAGAGCTACATTAATTTAATATTTTTTAAATCGTTATTATTTTTAATAATCATGTTTCTATGTATACATACTTTTAAAACCAAACCTAAATAAAGATACTGTTAAATAGAGAAATCAAAATATTTACCACATACTTTCGTAGGTTTTAAATCACATGTACTCATCTTTACTTTCTATTGTACATGATTGAGGTCGGTCGTGTGCCAAATTTACATTACATCAAATATTTTGTACAATTTAAACAAAAATTGAAAAGTGAGAGAATGAGGCCAGTCGTGGCGCAGCGGCACAAAGCGTGACTGTAAAACCGACTGGTTGTGGGTTCGATCTCCCCTCGAGGTGATGAAATATTTACTTAAATTTATATTTCCATTTCTTCGCTCTGGTGTCGAGCGTTGAGTTCTGCCACTTAACACGCAATGCCCCCAGATTTCAGCAGAAAATGGGGAACGAGGTGTCTTATACTAGGTTCCCTCTGCCTACCCTGCTGTGTGCGGGATACAGCGTGAAGCTGCTTTATTTAACAGGTTTTTCACCATAAAGTAACACAATGTAAAACAATGTATAGTTCAATAATATTTAATATGGTGATCGTATCAAGAAAATGAATTCTAATCGATGTTTATGTTAAAATAAGAACATTAAAAACATGTTTTAAATTTTAATATAAAAGCACCGAATCGCTTCTATTTCATATCACCGCCGCAACACTTAATGTTTTATGCAAGCAAGCTTAAACTAGGGCGTACCGATATATTTCACTGTTTTAATTTAATGTTAACGAATATGTAAATTTTTTAGGTAATCAACATCACTTAAACATAGAAACCTACTGATGATAATACAACAATAATTAAAATATATAAACATTATATTTATAGATATTAATGTATTTTCAAAGATAAACAATAGAGGCCTGTCGTGGCCCAGAGGCAAAGGCATGTTACTGAAAACTCGACAGGTTGTGGGTTCGATTCCCAATCGAGGAAATGAAATATTTAATATGTTCATTAATTATAAAATAACAGTGCCGAGATAAAGCTCGGCGATGAGTTAAGCCACTCAACAAGCGATTCCTCCAGAATTCAGCGCAAAATGAGGAACAAAGTGTCTTAACACTAGGTACATGCGGAAAACAGCGTGACGCTAAAAAATATATACGAATAACAGAATAATTATACTAACCAAAGTCTTCATGAGCGCTGACAGCTCCTTGGTGACCACAGCGAATTTGAAAAATGCAGCGCCAATGTCAGGTTCAGAATATTTGCTGAGTGCGTTCTCTCCTAGCCGCTCCAATGCCCGTGACAAGTACATCTCGTTATCCACGTGAGCTGTGTAGCAAATAAAAAGTATGAAATTCTTTAATATATGCATGTTTGGAATGAAAAATATTTATTTAACATACACAACCGAGTTACGTCGCAAAGTTGAAAAAAAAGATATGGCCGTTTATATAGTTAGCTAGTTCAAGTTATGTATCAGATAAAAGGGCCCTGACTAAGCTAAGCTTAAATTTCAAAAAAAAAATCAAGATCTCCAATTTTTGTACGGAACCCTCGGTGTGCGAGCCCGACTCGCGCTTCTCCGGTTTTTATTTCTTAATAATTACAACCAAATTCGGTGCATTCTTAATTCTCTTAGCGGAAAAAGATTACAATCGCGCCATACAATGTCACTAAGGGGACCGACCGACTTAATCTAGTTGTTTAGTTGTAAATTTGTAATAGTCACTGAATTCATTAGTTATTACGTCACTTGTAGAACTTGATGAAATAAAAAATTTAGATAGTCTTAAGTACCTCAATATCACTTATCACTTCAATTTTAACGAAGAATTATTTGCTAAAATTGGTATTATAATTAATAATTCAAGTTTATTTACACTAAAGTGATTATTATTAAATAATTTTAACAATTTCATACAAAAATTGACACTACTTTTCGTTATTTTAGGTTATTTTTTTTGTTTATGGTATTTAGCTTGACTTTAACTAAACTTTTAGGGTTCCGCACCCCTTAAGGGAAAAGGAACCCTTATAAGATCACTTTGTTGTCTGTTTATCAACAGCCTTTATCCCAGGAACGATTAGAGATATCGAGTTGAAATTCAAACCATATACCATATACACACCTTGACTTCTTTAAAAAAACGTATTGCTACATTTACTTAAAAAAAGATATGGCTGTTTATATCGCAAAAATTATTATGGTAATTCCAGTTAACCTAGAATTATGAAATTTGGCAGCTAGCATCTACAGGTTACTAGTTCAGGAAAAAATCTGAAAACTATACATAATAAAAATATCGTGGTTAAGTCCTAAAAAATAGTAGCCTTACAAAATGGTGCAAAATTTGGTATTAAAGTCGGTAGTTCGAGTGAGATATCAGATGAAAGGGCTCTGACTAAACTAAACCTGAATTTCAGAATAAGCTCAAGACCTCGAATTTTTACGGAACCCTCGGTAGCGAACCCAACTCGCACTTTTTTCTTTACCTTACTCGCAAAATGCGAGAGATATACGAAGATAAAAAAAAATAGTAATCATTAAAAAAAAGAATTCAATCTAAATCTAGGCCTAACATAGTATTTGCTCTAAACGTGTTAATATCTTACGAGTGGGAGTGTAGATACTGACTGCGACGGTCATCCGTGTCGAGTCCCACATTCACTAGCTCTATCCTATCGACGCTTTCTGAATATTAAATGACGATACTTGAGCCTGACGCCTTTCAATTTCTCCGCTGGTCTCGTATAATCATTTCAGTAGTAGCAGTATTTTGTATGAATTAAACGACAACTTCACAAGCTTTTTATATACATATAAAGCATATGAGGAAAGAGCTATTAAATGTACGTGTGCCTATGTTAGTATCATTTAATTTAATTTTAATTAAAAATATAAAAGAATCATGTATCTTATGTTATTATATACATAAATCGTTTGAAAACTATTAAATAAATATGTATATGAGATCCGCCACTCAATACGCAACGCCTCAAGAATTCAGCGAAAACGGAGGAATGGGAGTTTCCCAATTTTAAATTTTTCAAAACAATTTTCAAAGGACGGAGTGTGTTAACATTAGTTCAGTCTGCCTACACTGCTACGTAGGGATTACAACTTGAAGCAAAAAAAAATATAATATATGACGTTATCGATGTATTAATAACAGTTTTATTAGTACGAATGTTGTAATTATATACAAAGATATTATTATTTGGAACGGTCCCAACTGCGATTCATAATTTACATTTGATTCGATTGGATTGGTTCGTTACATTGTAAACATTGGTTAGCACTTTCCTGAACGTGATTGCTAATTCTTTATTTAACACCACATCACTGTGTAGGTATGTCCGCGGAGGTTTGGTTGTTTCTGTATGCGCGCGCGCACGACCTTGCCAGCTGCGGCTAAGCTAAGTCAAACCCGTACAACCAGTTCGCAGCACAGCTCGGACGCAGTAAACAAACCTTAGCACGCGACGGTATTGCAAAGTCAATAAACTCCGTATCTTATCTCGTAACTTTTTGGACTTGGCATAAAAACGAAAGTTATATTTTAGTTTCAATTTAATGGCTGCACCGGTGTTTGTATGTCGCTTTCAATACTAAACTGGTTCGCTGTTGTTTGTATTTAATTAATTGTAACAAAAACCAATCATTACATCCGTCCATATATATTAATTAAATATTAATAAAATTTATATATATTATTTATTACAGATTTTTTTTTGTATTTATAAGATTTGTCAAAATATGAAAGATTAAGAATAAGTGAGAGAAGGAGAAGGGAATGGAATAAACTGACAGTAATTTAATTTTAGCAATATTTCACGGCAATCTTCTTTTTATAGACAATATAAAAGACATAATATGAATAATATCACTACAAATTGCTTTCTACTACTATAAACTACGTAGGCATTTCAATACAAACAATCAGATTAAACAAGGTATTTACATATTTGAATTATAGCACCTATTAAACACGTGTGTTAAAATTTAAAAATTTTCCATTCGACGCACTTACATACACACCATACATATATAATATATTTGGATTTCTTCTATTTATATATCACTTCCTCTGTTTCTATTCTCGAATAACATTCGTGTCGTTCGAAGGAACGTGAACCTAAAATTCAAATATCTAAAACGGTTTCATTAAGAGTGCTATTTTTATACCACTGACATTTGAATGCTGGAACGCTACCGTACCGTATCTTAATAATAACTTAGTCTACCGTACCAAATGGGACGAAAATAAACCGTAAAATTTATCTTACATACTTTAGATATTACATAAAAGTTCAGGCCTCGTTTTGTGTTTAGTATACAAATTAATTTTTATTTCAACAATTAAATAAAAATATCAACGACGAAACGTCAGCACAGCTGCGCGTTTGGCCGTACACAATGCAGTGTTGGTACCGACGCTGTTATACGGCAGCGAAACGTGGATATTACAGAAGAAGAATGAAAGAAAGATGAATGCCGTGGAGATGCGATCTCTTCGTAGGATTTGCGCAGTCAGCTTAGCTGATCGAATCCGCAATGAAGAGATACACAGAATGGCACGGTGTCACGGTGAGAATGAAGAAGAACGTGCTCAGCTGGTTTGGGCACGTCGAACGTATGAGTGATGAAAGAATGGCAAAAAAGATTTATGATGGAAAAGTGAGTGGTAAGAGAGATAGGGGGAGACCTCGGTTGACCTTCGAAAACACAGTATCAAAGATACTGGGGGAAGGTCACGTAAAAAGCATGAGGACCCCCCGAAGGACATGTATGAAGAGGTTGATGACAGTTTTGACAGCGTTTGGCGCTCCGTTCTCTCTGACTACCCCGCTAGGGATAAAGCATGAAGCTAAGTTAAGTTAAATAAAATTAAAATTAGCTTCACGCTGTATCCCGCACACAGCAGGGTAGGCAGAGGGAACCTAGTGTTAAGACACTCCGTTCCCCACTTTCTGCCGAATTCTGGAGGCATTGCGTGTTGAGTGGCAGAACTCAACGCCGCGCTTAACCTCGACACCAGAGCGAAGAAATGGAAATATAAATTTAAGTAAATATTTCATCTCCTCGAGTGGGGATCGAACCCACAACCAGTCGGTTTTGCAGTCACACCTCACTAAGTTAAATTAAATAAAAATATATTTTATAGTATAAGTATTAAATACGTTTCCTTTAAACTCACCATTTCCGGAGTTGTGTATGGCTTTTATAGCTTTCTTCAGTTTCGTTAGGCCATCGCGGTCGAAGTCCAAGGTCTGTAAAAAAATTAAACAGTTCAAATTTATGTACTTCTTTTAATATACGAAATACAATAACGTTATAAATAATACTACGAATTCAACAAAGAAACAAATCTTGTTCAAATTACAGTTATACGACTTCCATTCAGTTATCTCATAACCTTTACAAAATTGCACTTATTTTATTCCGTGCAGTTGAGACTTCTATAGTGAGCCCCTGACCCTATTTTTTAACGATACGGTCATTCTCTGCGAACAGTTTTCAATAGGATCCACGAGCCATTCAATAAGGGAGCTCCAAACATCTGTCGCTTTAAACAAAAATCTAACGGAACCCCTTGAATTTTATCAACTGCAAATCAAAGAGAAGAGAAAAAAAGTAGAAAGTTACAACAAAAAATAGCATATGGTACATAGAGCTTACTATTGCTTTTACATAAGTACCTATGGAATATACCTACAATGAAGAATTATATTATTTTATATACTTATAGGCCTGCATATATAATTTGATAATTATCACACATTCATTGAAATAATTCTAAGAATAAAAAAACTATCAAAATAATTTTCTAATAAAATATAATAAATCTATAAACAACCCACAAATTAATAAGTATTTTATTATAATACGTTTGTGTTTGCTGCGAATAACAATTACACATTCACATTACACTCGCAATTATGTTTAAAATAGATATCTCTTACCTTTCGACCTAATTTGAAATAATACAATTTTGGTTTTTTCTCATTTTAAACGGCTAAATATGTACAAACGTAACGAAAATAACGTAACGTTTAATAAGCAGTAAAGACTTATCACACACAACATATCTTTTGTTATGTAAAATTCAGTAAATGCCCATAACGAAACACACAATAACCATTTCATTTACAAAGATTTTCTAAATTTTAAAACCCTCCAAATATGAGTAAGTCAATTTTGGTTCAATGGCCACGAGTGGTGTAAATTCATCAGATTTTCATAATATGAAAATGTAGTGGATATCGATATTTTCTTAAAAGTAATAATTTATAATGATTATTAAATAATATAAGCACGATTAGTTAACATAGTTACGACTGCTTAGGATATAAATTGATCATTATTCTCTCAGAAACCAAGAGTCATGACGGGTAAAAAATGCAGAATTATATTACCCTATAAAATTTTTAAATTTACTTTCCTAGACATATAGTATTATATTATATTTGTGTATTGTGAATGCTCTAATAGAAATAAAAAAAATATAGCAACTTAGAATCGGTCGCTGTAAGAGGATTTCATATAATAGTAAACTCGTGAACTTATAAAGAAACCACTAATCATAGCACTGAACGCAAAAGATGCGAAAATAAAGCGGAGACTCGAGTTGAAATATTCGGAGCGAGGATTATTATTATGATTATTTCTAGATTATTTATATAAATTTAAGGAAATTCCCATGTTATTTTTAACGGATGCGTATGAAAATATGTGCAACAAAAAGCGGGTTTTGTTTTGAAAGAAATTCTGTATCATATTGCAGCCATTGTGCTAATTTGGGAACACCCCTCGGACCTTTGTGTCCCTGCACCACGACTGGCCTACACCTACAAGCATTATAGAATTTCTTATTTTACCATAAACAATAAAAAAAAATGCTAATATTAAATTTCGATAATCAAAAGCTGTCTTCTGTGGAACAACATTCAATTTCAAAAGTAAAAAAGACTATACTATAATATAAGATGAATTAAATTATTAATATTCACATTTCTCAAGTTGAATCATAAGATATATTTCCGGTTTGAGTCACATCGTAACTTGTTACCTATATACATAACATTACATTGTATTGTTTTGTAGGTATTTTTCCTTAAGCACGTTTTTGTTAAAGCTTGTAAACAATTGCTGGCTTTTGTTTTGTTTTTAATAATATAAAAAAACCCAAGAATGATGAGTAAAAAAAATTTATATATTTTTCTTCACCAATGATGACACATTAAAATCTTTTTTTAAAATTGAAAACATAAAAAAACTCGTATTTACTTTAATTTTTTTCTCGATAGCACTACACTGGATTAATTTTAATATATAAAGGCAAAGAAATGCAAATGAATGTTAAATATTGATGTGCTCCGATAATTTAGTAAGAATAAAAAAACCAATTATGATATCGTGTATTATATTTAAAATATATTCATTTGAAAATATAAATTTTGAACATATGTACATGATTTAATTTTAGCTTTTCAACACAAACTTATTTTCGAAGTATTTTTATAATTTTTTGAGTGTTATTACACCCACCCGTTGTATAAAAATTTGAACGTAGCGGGTTTTGTTGCCGTTTGCCGGGTTCAAGTCCCGTTACATTTTTATACCTTTAATATTATAAGTTGTTTGATTTTCACGATTATTACACATTTTAAATGAAACTATTTTATCCGGATTAATCGCGTATATTTGAGATTATACATTTTGGAAACTCGACGTTTCGAACACGTTGCAGTAGTCCGTGGTCACGGGTTCATTTTTCGTGGTAAACATTTTTCTTTTCCAAGTGTGAAAAAACAAGTAACATGCCCTATTGCCCAATTAAAATATGAAGTAATTCAAATAATAATTTTAATAATTATCTTTGCATAGCACAAAATTGTCAAATTCTACCTACAGAAATGTTAACAACATACATAAGTAGTAACAAGAGTATCAGAATGTCGACATAGCTTGATGGTGCTGACTAAGAATATATTTTTATTTTAAACAATTAAATCGAAATTAAATTAAAATCTTCTAAACACAACCAAATAATAAATTTACTATTTACCTATTATATATACCAAAATAAATTTATTTCGTAAACAAATTGTAACGAACCGATCACGCAGAACTTATTTTAATTGACACAGACTCGTGAGTTTTACAGTGTGTTAAATTAACCGAGGTAATGGAAAAAAAATATAAAAAAAAACATTCATTCAATTACTATTATCAAAGATCGTTAGTGATGTGAAACATTGCAATAGCCATGAGTCACACATTGAGCCATTCACTCATTCGCGCCAATTAGTGAATCTAGCATCCGTGACCTTTGTCGACTCGAGAACGAGAAGAGATTTTCGAAGTGGCTGGATATTATGGAAATGGAATAAGTGTGCGCGTTTGTGTAAATTCGATAGCGAAAGCGGTTGACCTTGTAACCCCAGAAGTCTCTGCATCATCGTTTCTTTTTTATCGTTCTTACTATTGTATTGTTTATGTAGTATGAACGTAATATTTTTATATGAACACTAAGTTGTAACGTAATCTAACTTGTTTAATTTTATTATTATACAATTAATAATGAAATATTGAGCATAATGTGTAAGAGCATGTATCATTTATTTTAAGTACTTAGATATAATAAATGATATAAGGTTGGAAATATACATTTACATACAACATTTTTTTTACAGTAGTTGTGACAATGTTATAATATGTTTGTTGAAATATAAATTATTTATTAAATACTACAGACAGCAAAACGAAAGTAACTTAAATTTTGTTCAGAAACGTTGTTAGAAAGTAAAAGAAAACTTGAAACAAGATTTCGATCTGGGTCGAACTGGTCCCAATAAGAACACGTGAGCCACTAAACATGAGTGAGCACTAAGCCCTTTCACATGTGTTCTATAAAAAAGATATTTCGCTACTTTAACAATTTTTAATATGTTTCTAACATTTTTCATATCTTTCTTTTATATTTAATAAATCTGCTTCACGCCGTATCTCGCACGCAGCAATTAGGGTAGGCAGAGGGAACCTATAATAGTATAGAACACTCCGTTCTCCACTTTTAGCCGAATTCAGGAGGCATTGCGGGCTGAGTGGCGGAACTCAATGCCGCCACACTTTGCCGCGACACCAGAGCGAAGAAATGGAAATACCCAACCCACCAGAGCGAAGAAATGGAACCCACAACCAGTCGATTTTACAGTCACACTTTGTGCCCCTGCGCCACGACTGGCCTAGAACTAAAAGTTAGTTTATTTTATATTAGAGAGGTACATCAATGATTTAGTTCTAAATCAATACTTTACACGAAATAAATATTTATGTTCATTATTACGCAAATTTCGTTGTCGTGCAAATTGTAATACGACAGGTGTTGTTTTTGTTTTTTTTAGATTGTACTGAATGCACTGCACAAGATCATATCTGTCACGCGCACCAATTATCGCTTCATTGGATGCTTTAATTTGCTTTTGAAAAAAATAATAAAACATCTTAGACTTAAACATTTTACATATAAATAAATGTATGAAAATATACATATATAATGTATTTGAAGTCATTCAGTTGCCATTTAGGTAGAAACAAAAAAAAATTATATAAATTTCAACCAAAATTTTAAATTACTATTGTCGTATCGTTCGAGTTCATCGCGTTGCAGAAAGACGAGCTCAGAACAGTGCATGGAACTTGTGTCTCAAGTGTAGGTTTAAGGGGCACCTTTACCTAACCAAATTCGAAATGAATCTAGTGCTTCCTTCGTAGTACGTTCTAGACACGAATTAATGAGAGTTGTATACAGGCTGAGATTCTATAGCACTTCTATTTCTCACTAGTACGTCGTAAGTACTTATTTACTTAAGAATTGTGATATTTCGGGATATATGTTTCCTATGGAACTGTGCCTAGGTCCTACTTTATAGGCGTGTAGAGTATAGGAAAATATGCTATATAGATGACCAACCATCAAAATCGTCAGGGTTTTTATACTGTTTTTATATGTGACATCATGAGTCTCGTCAGGAACTGGTTCTAAAATTTAAAAATGCTTGTATACATTTTTTAAGCGAGCCTTCTTCTACAATTTCTTTTGATTGTTTATTAGTTGTTTTATTTTTCGTTTGTTTGTTTTCTTCCTACCGAAAGACTAATTGCTTCACGTATGGTTACTAACACTTTATTATGACCAACAATTGTTTAGCTGTTCCGGTAGCTTTACTCTATCTTACCAAATTACTTTGATCCGGAAGTCTTTTGGAACGGATTAAGATATAATTCTATCAGTGCTGAAGACCAATTACGGATTAGAGTGCGCCATTCCAAAGCTAACTTCGGACGCAGAATTCTCCTATGGTCAATCACTCTTTTTACATTTCTAAGCCCATTGCATGCATCTTATCGTTCTCTTCTTTATGTTGGTTGGCAACTTGACGGGAGCTTCTGAGGTGATGTAACAATATCATCCTGTGATTTTCCAAGAAAATTTCTTTTGGGGACTCTTAGGTAAAACTTATAAATATAGAGCTCCGATGGTTTAATTAATCTCAACGCAAATTTGTTTTTGTCTCTAAGTAGGATTGTGGCGTCTCCAGATTACGCTAGCTCATCTAAATGTTTTATGATGATTGTATCTAACTTCACTCAGGGAGTATTATTATTATCACATAAGAAGAAAGGCTAATTTAGACGCCGTATTAAAAAATTGTCGTAAATCCAAGCTTTGCGTTACTTATAGGTCAATCCCGATTTTTCAAGATCATCATTAAAAGGGTCATCATTAACACTATTACATCTAATGATGGAGGGCTATCTTCAGAATCTATTTTCTTACCGAGAAATTTAGAAGATGGTGCTTCGGACATAATGGAACCGCTTTGAATTTTGACATTTGTATATGGTAAATTTGGTATTTTGTTATGGACTTTATTGGGCTATTTACTGGGTTTTGTGATTATTAATTATTCTATCAATCAGAATATAATAAACATATCTAAATGCAGCATTTATAGAGTAACCATTAATTATGACTACTACCTTCAATCTTACAAAAAAATATCTTTCTTTTTACACTTTTTTTGAAAAAAAAAACTGATTAAATAACAAAATATAACCTAGATACAAAAAAATTAAGAACAAGTTAATCTTGTGAATAGATTGCATATTATGATGTGCTCATAATGGACATGTCCCACTAACGCATAACTTAGCTCCAAAAATGTATAGCTGTGCATTCAATTATTGCTAGTGGTGAGTCAGATGCTGTTGACCTCACTAATTTGGTGTACAGATTTTACCAACAATATAGTTTTAAAAAAATGTTAATGTCTTCATGATATAGCAAGCAGCATAATGTGTAATTTCCACCTAAAATATGGTTTAAGTCTCATAAATCTCAAGTATTTTTATTAGCAAAGAAAAAAAATATATTACAACAATGAAATTAAACATTTATATTAAAGAGAAAGAATCATCTTTGTACTACCACTTATATTTTATAAAATACTGTAGACAATTCATAATTTTTTTTAAATTATTTTGCATTGTCAATTATGTTTATGTAAAATAATAAGCATACTACGTCACATTTATTTTATTTTTACTTGTATGCTACCTAAGTAATGCTAAAGGAAAATTTATGTATATAAACAAATAATATAAATATGTTTCCAAAATTAAAATTCACTGGTAGTCAAGACAAAACAAAGAAATTTATTATAAAAACAATGCTGTAATATAATGAATAATTCATTTCAATTTTGAAAATCATATAAGTAAAATTGTTTTGTTGTGTTAACAAACTTAACTTTTTTCCCTTTATCACTATTCTTAAGAATTTATAAAATTCAAAGATTTTTTTGATATTCATTGTACTTTTTCCTTAAAATTATAGACCGACAAAATCACGATATAAATAATTAAAGAGCAACTCAAAAAGGTTAAAATCTTACTCACTTCTTCTAAAGCGTTTATAGTTTGCCGGCATTGTGGCATACGCGAAACGAATGTCGATGTAGTAGGTGAACTATAATCCTCTCGAGTTTCGTCAATAAATTCACCGATACCAATAAGACCCGGCATGATGACCACAATATAAAACTGCACTTATCAAGGTCTACAATCACATTCGTTTAGAGCTATTTACACAATTCACCGACCAAATTATCTAAACCGAAATTCGCGACCAATTGGACACATATTGTTAACCACAAATCACTTCTGCGCAAATAAAAACAATTTTGTATCAATTACCAAACAAACACATCCATCTCAGCGGTCATGAATGAATAAACTAATTGAATTGAATCATGAATGTGAGATTTGCCGAATGAAATGAAATATAATTGACAGGAAGAGTGAATGCTCCACACCATAGACAATACTAAATACGTTCTTCGTTCTTAAGCTCTCTATTTATGCTAACATTGTTAGATTTTTATTATTAAAATAATAGAAACTTGCTACTTAACTAAACAACTAAAAATTGTTTAATAAATTATTGGTTGTAATGCATAGATTATATAGTAATCAATTATTCATAGACACTCTTTAATTTTTTTTTAGTTATAATGACGGAACTGTCACGAGGTATGATTTATTTTTCATGTTACTCAAATTAATATTGAATTTGTGCACCATATAAGTTATACAGTATTAAAAAATATTTTAAAATATACACTAGAATCTAATATAATTGAATCAATCAGTTATTTTTATTATAAGTGTATGTATGTCAATTACCAATTTGTATGCATAAATGCTCATTAACATGATATTCTAATTTATTAATTTATATGTTTTAGAAATTAGCGAAGTTTGGTCAAGACTTTTTGACCATCGTCCTTTTCTTAATGGGGAGATAAAATTTATGTTAAAAGAATTTGAGGTAACTATGTACAGAATTTGTATTGTTATATAAAATATTTTACTATAAGAGTAACATAATGAACAATTGTTCAACGAACCTAACTATAAGGAAAACAATAATTCTTGATGAAAACTTAATGAAATAATTAGATATTCGTGTTAATTATAAAATTAGTAAAGTTAAATAATTATAAATATAAACCTGTAATTTAACTGATATACTATTTTCAGGAAAAGAGAGGCGATAGAGAAGTTGAAAATTTGTTCACTATACTTGAGAATCTTACAGATTTAAAAGATACTCAAGCAGATAGAATAATAAAAAGTTCCAATGCTGCATTACCAGTTTTAGCTGAGAAATTAGCTCAAGCTACAAAACTATCAGAAGAAATTGAGATAGAATATCTGGAAATACAAAAGGTATACTATAATAAAACAGTAAAATAAATGGTATGTGACAGTTGTGGGTTTGATTCCAACACAATATACAATGCCTACAGAATTTGGCAGAAAGTAGGGAATGGAAGTTTTAATGGGAATGGAGTGCCTTAACACTAGATTCCCAGTTTCCCTCTGCCTACTCTGAGATGAGATGTGCAAGAAACAGCATAAATATAAAAAAGAGTTGGTTGTATACATTTATACTTTTGCAAAAAAATAATGTTTGTAGTGTAGGTATGAAAAATTTATACTTTTAAAATATATATGACTATTTAGGCTTTTGTTTGGCATCAGTACAAGGATACATTGTAAATATTAATGAGTGTGTGTGTGTAGCAACTCAAGAGTATGGATTATTTTTATGTCATAGCTCTGTTAAGAACAAATTTGCCAGAAAATGGTGCTGCATTACAAGAAATAATTAATTGCTGCTTGAGCAAAAGTTTTTAAGTGTGATAGGCATTTACCATTGACATATAAAATAAAAAAAAATTAAAATGTAATGAACAATTACGCTAATCCAATTAAACTTTAAGAAGTATATGCTAAATATAGTGGGCAGATTTTCATTTGCCTCTTTCAGTAAGATATGTAGCAAAATCTTCTCTTTGCTTCTTTGATATGTCTGATTTGGAACTAAAAGTTCAGGAGTGTTGTTGAGTATGGTGACTATTTTCCCTACTTAGTAAAGATGGTGTAATTTTGTTGTTTTCAAATAGCAGGATGGGCAGAGGGAACCTGCGAATGTTAAGACAATCTGTCCTCATCAACCATTTCCCACATACTTATAGAGTTCTAGATGCATTGGAGGAGTGTTGAGTGGAGGGACTCAACCATGCTTTCCTTTCTTACCAGAGTGAAATGTTTAATTTTCTTCGAGTGAGATCAAACCTACAACCTGTTGCACTTTTGTGCCGCTATCAAAAGTCCACACAAATATATTATGGGCAGTAACAAAATCTAAATATATGCTATTTTTTCTTATTTGTAATTTATTTTCTCCTTTTTATTTTCCTTAGGTTAACAAAAAAAAAGTAGATGAAAATCGTGAAAGAAGACAGAAAGAATGGGATCAATTTATTGATGATATGAACTTCAAATGCCAAAGGATTGATAATACATTTGAAGAAAAAGAAGAGGAATTAAGAGATTTATATGCAGATTTAAATCATAAGCTGAATATAACCAATAAATAAAAAATGGATCTTAAAGGTTATCTTGTTGACACACACTTAAAAATTTATCCAAATGAAAAACTATTGGATTTTTTAAAAAGTGTACCCATATCTGATAGCTTACCTCATAATATATTACAAATAGTAAAAGGTGTAAAAGGAAAATTTGAAACTTACAGCATTGCTGATCAGAAGCCAATATCATTTACTTCATCTGATATTGAAAACTTAAATGAAATTAAAAAGTCTTGTGCTGGTAAAACAACACCAACAAGTGAAAGTGAAGAAACAAATGAAACAGATAATAATATTCCAAAAACATGTGAAGAACAAAGAAAAAACAATAATATAAATGGCAGTGACAATACTGAAGAAAAAAATGATACTTATAAGGAACCCAAAAATGAAAATGACATTTATCTTGTAACAGCAGACTTGAACTGGTTATATGACCATCTCAAATTCAGAAGGTCTAATGGAGAAAAAGACATTCCGTATCTTCACACTCTTTTGGAAGATGCTCATATTAAACTTCCAGAAAATAAAACAATTAAAAGAAACCCAGATTTGGAAGCAAGATGTGTTAAACTAAGAGCCCAGCAAGAAGCTCGAGAATACAGAAAAATGACAAAAGGTGTTGATAATGTAAGAATGAAATTTCCTGAAGATAGTATTTCATATCAATGTAAGTTATCCTTTGATACTCCACCTTTGTAAAATTTCAAAAATATTTTAAATATAGTAATTTTATATATATATACATACATACATACACACACACACACACACACATATATATACATACTCANTATATATATATATATATATATATATATATATATATATATATACATATATTACACTACTAAATACTGCAAAATATTCAAAATGTATGAAACAAACAATAAAAATAGTTTCATATAATTAATTTGAAAAAAAAAACTTATTCTTGTAAAATAAATATATATTTCTAAATACACTTTTTTAGTAAAATATATAAATTATATTATGATTCATTAAAAATTCCATTACAGCACAGTGAGACATTGACAGTAAATGCTTTATAACTTTAATTGCATTTTTTCTACTTCAAGGTGTGAATTATTGTTATTTCTTTGCTCTAGTTGACAAAGTATGCTGCAGATTTCTACTAATCTACACTATATAATTTGCGTGAAAAGCTGAGAATAGATTGTCTTGACACTAGGTTCTCTGTGAGTTTGGTGCCTACCCATCGATATTTGCAAGATAAAGCATAATGCCAAAAAACTACAAAAAAGACTAATATAATAAATAAATTTTCCTTTTTTAGTAAAACAACTAAACCGTCAACTCATTGCCATTGGACAATTTATTATTTCAATATTTGCCGGATTTCTATTTGGATTTAGAGGAGTGGAATGGATGGTTGGAAACTTGGACTTTGGATTTAGATTACTTTTAGGTGTCATGTGTGCATTAGTCATTGCACTAGCAGAGATATATTTCTTAGCAAAGAAGCTCAATGAAGAACTATGCATACCGGAAACAGTTCAACTTGGTGGCCCAATTAAGTTTGCAGAGACCACCAAAAATACTGTAGAAAAACTACATCAAGATTAATTGTTTTTTTTTATTTACTTTCAATTAGTTTATATAATTAATATAAGAATGATAATTTACGTTTTTCTCCAAAATGTAATTCAGTTCAAAAGTATTGAAAATAAAAATAATAATTCTAAAATTCCTTTTTTTTTAATAGAAATGACAAATATAGTCCATTGTAATGATGAAACCGTGTTTAACTGTAAATGGGTAGTTTGTGGGTTATGCGTATATAGCCTCCTCAGTTCTGAAACGAATTAAAAAAGACATTACGACAATTTTACCAGCCTCCCCTGCACCCTACAGTTGACGTAAATACTAAGGAAATAGTTTTATTAATTTTAAAATAGACGATGGTTTCTTACGAAATCAATTTTCCATAAGATACTTGCGGGGAAGTTTTTGCTTTGGGGGTTTAAAATAAAGTTACAGTTATAAACTAAAGTTACAGTTATAACTGACAGCGTGAAATATGGCTAGCTTTGGTAAGTTCTTATATTTCCCAACCCAAAGATAATTACTTAAATATTTTAAACATTTTTAAAGTCTTAGATTTTTACAAATTTCCGCTACCCAAAGATAATTACTAAGAATTATCGTCTGGCAAGAGAGAATACTATTTATTAAACATTTTTAAACGTTTTCTAAATAAGTATTTTTCTTTCCTAAGTGTGGATTAACACATTTAAAAATATTTAAAAAAAATTTCTTGTATTTCCGATCAATGGTTTTACCATATACCATATATCATCGCTTGTATATGTCTCATATCGATGACGTGACCTGACCCTGTCAGCGTCCCTGCTTGCGATACAAGTAAGCATGAAGGTGATGGAAATAGCTCTAGCGAATATTCTAGTGACGATGAAGTACAACTGTTTTCATTAGCTACTTCGCAGCCTTCAGGGAGTCGTCCGGTTTACTAGAAACACGTTTTTAAAGACTTGCAAGAACCTGAATACTTCAAAAGAAGAAATGATTTTTTTGTCTTTGTTTTTCGGGCTGCCCACAATAAAATGTAATGTGTTAATAAAACTAGTATTCCGATGATAGCCAATCAAAGAGATCGATATTAGACAGTGTCTAAAAATTGTCAACGTTTGACAACACATCCGTAATAATGGCATCATCTATACATTCAAAACAATCTGAAAAGAAGTGCAGGCGTTAATGCCGAAAAACAAAGCAGTACATTGAAATGATCGACCCTTTGCTTTACAGCAGTACAACGAAAAGATGGATGGGGTGGACATGCTTAACAGAGTTATAAGCTTCTATAGAATCAGCGCACGATCTAAAAAATAGACAGTAATTCTAATTTTCCATTTCTTTATTTTGCATCTTGGCTAGTACAGAAAGGAAGCACAATTGTTGGAAACAACTACAAATTATATTTTAGATTACTTAGAGAATTCATTACTATATTTTACTCCATCTAGCGAACAAATACATTTGTTCGAAGAAGTCGATGATTTTTTAGATCCACCAGCTAACACGCGCAAAAGGAAATTTATACCACAACTCTTTTTGCAGTTAAGAACAGCTATGTCATTTGATAATGAGTCTAGTGACTATAGATGTCGCTTACCAGGACCTAAAAGCAAAAAGCAAGGGTTTATTGCTCAACTTGCAATATGTATTTGTATTTAGTCGTTGGACCAAATTGCTTTTGTAAATGCGATTTCGTCCAATCGAGAACAAGAAAACGTTTATTAACATAAAAATTATATTGTTTCAATACCATGAAACATATTTTTAAGTTTCAATTAACTCCTTTTACATAACATTTAAAACGAGAGTCTCCTATAAAGGACTCTCTCTAAAATAAATACATAAATAAATTAAAAAAAAAACGTTTTGTTAAAAGCCTATATGGTAATTCTATGATAAGAGGTTTTAAGTCCATAGAGAATACGGCCAAGGAGAAAAATTGTCGTTTTTTCATTAAACACTTATATTACGATTTTTGTCCTATTTATGTATTTATTCATGCAAGGGCAAGTCACTTTATGTAAATTTTATTACTTTTTACTAGGCCAGGGTAAATACATTGGGCAGGGTAGAGACACCAAGTTCAGGAATAGTACGTGTAGTACGAAATAAAGTAACAAAATTATAAAAAATAACTATAATTACACATTGTAAATAACATAGAAGAATAACGACTATTATTTTTAATAATCATATTAAACATTAGCAGACTATATCATTTCAGCTTTAACATTATTGTATGAAATTAACATGGCATTGTAAAATCAAATCAGCTTCAGCAAAGTAGGCAGAGGGAACCTAGTATTAAGACACTCCGTTCTCCACTTTCAGCCGAATGTTGGAGGCATTGAGTGTTGACTGGCAGAACTCTACGTCGCTCTTTGCCTCGACGCCAGAGCGAAGAAATGGAAATAAATATTTCATTTCCTCGAGTTTTTTCAGGCTTTCGTAATCTTTGTAACCTTTTAATAACATGCTAATTTAGATTTAAGTTTATTTATAGTATCAACTTGTTCTTATTAATTAAATATCTTTGTCTTCTGACTCGGTTTGATTTAAGTTTGGTAGCTATAGCTGTATGAAAATTAAAAGTTTGATCATCAATATCCGACATCGATCGCGTTCTTTCTTTTTCCGTATATTTCGTGCCTTCCGTTTCTCTATAGGAGTAATTTCGTCGATAGTCTATTATTCCTTTCTCCTTCTTTATTAAATATTATGGCTTTTCTTTTGCAATTAATATTTTTTAGAATCACTTTTAATTCTTTCATATCGTCGACTATGCTTCGCGTTTCTTCTATGAAATTTGTATTTAACAAACCTTAATTTATTTACTGATACAAAGAAGGTATGTGAGGCCAGTCGTGGCGCAGCGGCATGAGGTGTGACTGTAAAACCGACTGGTTGTGGGTTCGATCCCCATTCGAGGAGATGAAATATTTACTTAAATTTATATTTCCATTTCTTCGCTCTGGTGTCGAGGATAAGCGCGGCGTTGAGTTCTGCCACTCTTGAGGCAGAAAGTGGGGAACGGAGTGTCTTAACACTAGGTTCCCTCTGCCTACCCTGCTGTATGCGGGATACAGCGTGAAGCTGATTTATTTTATTTTTATTTAAGAAGGTATGTATCGTTTGCAAATGAACTGCAACCGACAGACGGACAGGTTAGGGTAGATACTTTTTTAGACTTTATAAGGAATTTCAGAAAAATATACGTTAATTAGACGATTAATCGTGACGTTATTTAATAAAGTATATTTAGGTGACGTGTTTATAGCAAAAAATAACGACATACAATAAAATCTATATTTTAAACTGATGGTCGCACTAGTTACCTCTTATCGTAGAATTATCCATTTAAGTGTACATATAAAAAATCATTGAAATATCTATTGTTATTATGCTTCGGGACTGAAGAGGATAGTAGACCCTGATTTTTTTTACATTTAAACTGCTAATAACTTATTTTCCATACAGTCAAATATGGTTTAATAATACTTTTTTTCGTCAGCATGGTATGGTATGGGTGCATGGTAGGGAGATGGTTTGGGAGTTATCTATTTCTTCATTTGGACCAGACGATTAGTTTTCGTTGATTTTTAGCTTCATACTATATCGCCCACATAGCAGTATACTGTATAAAAATGTCCATTTCAAGTTTCAAGTAAAAACTTGGAAACACACGCACACACATATATATACGAAATTGTTCGGGAAATATTATTAAATAAATTTTTATTATCACGAACAATTGATATAATGTTAAATTCCTTATAAAATATATAAACGCTATGATTTCTGTATTAAATTTTAAATAAAATATTTACAATATTTAAATTTTTAAGTATAATTACTATTAACATGTGGAAATCCATTTTCCAACTTATGAAACTATTAACTTTTATAAAGCTGCCGCTCTTCTCGTATCTTATACTTTAGTTAATTCTATTAAAGATGGAGAAAGAAAATATTCATAAGCATGTGGTTAAACTGAATAGTGCCCCTCCAAAATATTCTTATAAGTAATATTCGCTAGAACAACAACCCCTAAATTTTTATTTTGATACAAAAAATCAAAACCTTGATTTAGAAATAAGTATCAAAGCAAACTGTAACTCTTCCAATTCCTATAACTGTATACAGAGTACAAACTCTTACAACAAATAATTCAAATAATATAAAAATAGTAACCTTTATAGAAATATCAATAGTTATCACTGTTATACCTATTAAAAGCATCAAAAATCATATGTTGGCAACTTTGAAACTACCTTTTTTTTCGTGAGGAATACAGATACCGGCCCGAGTGGGGACTCTCGGACTGGCAGATGCTCCTCTTCGACCGCCACTGGCCGTGAGACATGGTGACTAGTCTTCCGCGGAACGCGGTGGAGGGAGCACTTTGAAACTACCTACCATTTTTTCGATTTAATCATAATCTTTATATAGAATCATAATCTTTATAACATTTTTTATTTTCTTAACATTATAAAACCATATTCAGAGATTCTTTATAAACGTTGAGTACGAAAGTGGATAAAAAATATTTGAAATATCATTAGAAAGACGGCAAAGTGAAGTAAAGGTCTAGTGTATTTCGAAAATTAATTTTAATATAATAAATAAATAATAAAATTAATATAATAGATACATTAACCGTCCGTATGATAAATTAACCGTCGTCATAAACAGCAATAGCTTTGTTAATGATATTTTGAATTATGGATTAAATAGTTAAATTCTTGTTTTCTTTATAGTATAAGTATTGTGGAAAACACTATTGTGATTCAATAAAAATACAGTCAGTTGATAACCTCCGCTTTTTTATAGAAATCGGTTAAAATAGTTATAAATCGCTTAAAATAAAAATAAATTTCTCTTCATTTAATTTATTATAAATGATAGGTACTTAACTATAATTGCTGAATTCACACTAATTACTATTATTATATTTTTAGAAAACCTATAAAAATTTAAATGTTCTGCTCTGACTATATTACATTTGTTATGTTGTTAGCATCTTCATAGGGGCATTTTTATAAATTTCTGCTATCGAAAGATAATATAGCTTATATTTATCATTTGGCAAGGTGCTATTTTTTTAAATGTTTTAACAGTTTTAGTGTTATTCCACATTTAGGAAAGAAGTTTTTTTAGAAAACAAAAATTCTAAAATTTTTTTTACAAAACAAAACAACTTACTTTTTCAAGTTATATACATATTCTTATATTCTATGTTATAATTTAATCAGCAAGAATGTTCACTTTATTATTTGTATTAACTTTCATTATTTATACTCTTCAATTACTCTCATCTTCTGTATACATAAAATTTTCTGCTATTACTATTTCATTTCCATCATACACAATGAAATCTCCTACGTTAATTGACATCGCCTTGACGATATCATTACAAAAACAAGCTATGCTAGTATTTTGTGCATTATTTAAAAGGTTTGTATCATTATTTTTTTCATGAAATGCATTACCCTTCTTTGCTTCTTCTTTCTTGGCTTTAATTCCTTTCATTTTTTTACCCTTACTTTTATCTATGTTTTTATCTTTTAGGTCATTGACATTCTGAATACTTTTTTTATCACTTTTTTTATTACATATTACTTTTTTGTCAGAAAACACTTCCTTATCATTTCTTTGTTTCTTTCTTTTTCTGATTTCTTTGGTTTTTTTCCTAACACTTACTAATTCTTGTTCTTCATTATATTCAGAAGAAGCAAATTCTAATTTTCTTTTTCTTTTTCCACACCGTCTTTCATTGAGAATATCTAATAAAGCTAATAAAGATTTGTCAACTTCATTTTCTATATCTGGACTGTTTCTTTGGGATATTTGATTTTTGTGCCTTTTAAGGAAACTCCTAACAAAGTCTGGGCCGGGCAAATTATTTTTAAATTTTAAAACTGTCCTACCTATTTTATCAAGATAATACTTAACAAGGAATCGCAAGTCTAAAGAGTCCAATGTGTAGCCCCAGTTATTACATATGTGTATATAATTTATTATAATTTTTTCGGTCTCCTCTGATAAGGCAGTCTGACCTCCATGTCTTTTCATAGTACGAGTAGCGTGTCTATATAATACTGATTTGTCTATTTCAAATTTGTCAGCTATAGATTTTAGAGAATTTTTACCCGATTTATATGCTTTAACAGCTTCTGCTATAAGATTTACATCATATTTGTTATACCTGCCTTTTGCTTCGTATTTGCGCGGCATGTTGAATATTTTTTTACCTGCAATTAAACAAAAAGTTACGTTTGTATATTTATTCAAATAAATACGAATATAGATAGATGCACACATTTATTATTTAAAGTAAAACAAAGAGATAGTATATACATTATAATAGATGTTAAAAGTATAGGTTTTCGATACACTGCTGTTGACAATACACAATTGCTTCTGAGTTCTGTCCAAACAATAAACAACTCTTTATTTCTGTCAACCCCATAATACTTCTATTGACCCCATTTGGTGTGTCTTTCCTCCCTCGATAATCATATAATTAAAAATATAATCGATGTTCGTAAATTTATTCATAATTATACTTACTGATTGATACGCAAAATTTATTGATAGATCGCTGAATAACAAAATCAGCCTATTACGACTGAAGTCTGAACACAATATTAACTCAAAAATAACCAATTAATAGCTTTTCTATAGTACAAATAAGCACAGTTTAACTAACGAGTGACGTCTAACAACAAACTTTTTCTATTTTACTTTACCTTTGAAATATGCTATACAGCTTAGATTCACGTCAATATAGAGTCTGCCAGTATAAAAAAAAGTAAAAACGTTAATAAAAAAGAAAAATCTGTATCGGTACAAAGAAATTTGTAATATTGATATGGTTGTTATTTATAAGCTTATTCATATTGCATAGTACTTAAAAATAATAATCTATTATTTTATATATCAACTACTACTGTACTACTGAATAATTCTTAGTTCTAATTGTAACTGCTCATAAATTTTGATCATTTGATGTTTCAATGTTTTGTATTTCTATGTATCGTAGTCGTAGCTCTAAAATGAATGATTGAATCGCTATTTTTTTTGTTTGTTATATGACTTAACCTATAATGTTCTTAGTCATGATTCAAAAAACTATATTCAGCCAAGTTAAATCATCTTCTACTGGTCTATATTTCGTTTTTTGTTTACTTTAGAAATAAATAAAAAATTAAATTAGCTTCACGCTGTATCCCGCACACAGCAGGGTAGGCAGAGGGAACCTAGTGTTAAGACACTCCGTTCCCCACTTTCTGCCGAATTCTGGAGGCATTGCGTGTTGAGTGGCAGAACTCAACGCCGCGCTTAACCTCGACACCAGAGCGAAGAAATGGAAATATAAATTTAAGTAAATATTTCATCTCCTCGAGTGGGGATCGAACCCACAACCAGTCGGTTTTGCAGTCACACCTCGTGCCGCTGCGCCACGACTGGCCTCATATAGAAATAAATAGATGTAGAGTTTTAGAATTTATAGGTTTTTTTATAAAAATAATCTTTTGTTAGGTCAAATATTTATTGAATCTAATCTGTGGAAGACATGATGTGTAGAATGACATTGTCATTTTCAATTCAAACAGCTGACAGAATCACTTTGAATTGCACCATAATATTGAATATTTTGTTTTCTTTCTCAAAGCTTCGGTGAGTGATGATTCATTTTGCTGCTTGTATAAATAGTAGAACGCTGCGCAATAACAACATTCAAGTTGAAATAGTCACTGTCGCTACTAGTGTTGTTCTGTTTATTAAATAAAACTTTGTAAAACATCAGGTAAATAAATTTGATTATTTATTTTGGTTTGCACATATTGTAATCCTATATATTTAATTGTATTTTATGAATATATTTTCAATTATTTTAACTATAAGTTAATTAAATATTAATCTTTAATGTTAACTTTACGCTCATTGTTTCGGCTTTCATGCTAAATTTAAATGCAGATTATCTCATAACAAAATGGCTTCCATGTATGTACATAATGGGCATTTTCTAATTTAGCATATTTTTTATAGAAATGGAGGATCAAGTGCCATTTAAAGTGTTTACATATTGGAATGAAGATGATAAACCGGAAGTAAGAAGATTTGGTATTGAAAAGAGTGTTGTAACTAGCTTTCACTATCTAAATGCTAAGTTACAAGATGTTTTCCCTGGCTTGAAGACCAGACAATATGTGGTTTCCTGGAAAGGTACTGTGATAAATATCTAAAATGTATATTACTTTGTCATAAACAATGCAGTAAACCTATTTTTTGCTAGTAGCAATTACCACTATGGCATAAGTAATATTATTAATATAAAATATATTTATTTTTTAGATGAGGAAGATGATGATGTTACTATATCATCTGATAATGAAGTCATGATTGCATTGGTGGCTATGCAGCAACAGAATTTAATAAAACTCAACATTTACTGCAAGGATACAAAGCCACAAGATGATGACTGTGACATCATTGTAACTGCTGTAGCTGATAATGGAGGTAAGTTCTTTTTTCAGTTTCCTGCTTTATCTGCATCTCCATAAAGCAGAATAGGCACTGTTTCATTGTAACATTACCTAATAAAAATGGCTATTAAAGATAGTATGGATGTTATGCTATTTTCTTTGATTGTTTACATATCATTTGAGTGTAATAAATTTCTCATTTCACCTTTTCTTAAATGTAAAAATTTCAATTATAAATAAAATGTTGCATCATGCTTTTTTGACATATTCGTATCAATGAACTATTATAGAACTTATTAGTGTAATGATAATTTAAAAATGTAATATTTTTTTCAGCATGCTCCACCCTGCCCCATTGTGGTGTAGTTTGTGATGAATGCGACTCACCAGTTATTGGATTCCGTTACAAGTGTACAACATGTGATGACTATGATTTGTGTACAAAATGTGAATCTGCAGGTTTACACCCTGAACATTGTATGGTGCGACTACCAACTCCTAATATTGCGGTAAGTAATAAGGACTTGAAAAATGACATTTTGACAACATTCACTGTTCTACAATTAATGAATTTTTAATTTTTTTTACTGTGTTTAGGTGTTGGTGACTTTCATATTTTATACACATATAAAACTGTCTTCCCAATTTTCAAAACATTGCCTGTTGAGTAGCAGAACTCAATGGTGGATTTACCTTTTTATCAGAGTAGTAAAAAAAAAATACTCTCAAAAGTCTCATGTAAATTTATGTAGAAATAAAATATTGAAAAAAATATAACAAAAAGTAGTGCAACAAAAATAAATATAGTATAGTGTGAAAGTAAAATGTTTTATAAGTATAACTATAATTTATTTATTTATTCCAATATTAAACTGAACATTCACAGGAGAAAAAAACAATGTCATGTTTATGAATTGTCATAACAAAGTGTTATTTCCTTATATGATTAGTTCAAATAGATAGTATTGTTAATTAAAAATAATTGGATAGATAACAGATGAACTGGGTTTTCTAAATAGTTAAATTTCATTTTACCTAAAGCTTTAAAAAGCACACCTATTTCCATCTTAAAGGCCGGCATCACAACTATAGTCCCTCTGGTGTAACAGGGGGTCGTAACGGTAGCGGCAGTAATCACTTATCTTTCTCTCGGAGACTCTTACGCTTGATTGCCTTGATTTTTTTTTCATAAAAAAGTCCTAAAGCTTGACGCTTTAATATCCTTTCAATGTTTCTAGAAGAAGTCTCTGTCAGAAAAAGGCTTCAAATTTATATTGTATTTATATATTTTCAATCAAGATTAACAATTTTTCATTACGTGTTACAAAAAAATATTTTATTTTTGTTATTTCATAGATTTCATTAGTATGTATTTGCGCAACGTCTATAACTTGACTCTATAAACGCGACGATTGTCCGTTCAATTCTCACTTAAAGGAATGAATTACATAATTTTTCTCACACGTATGTGAGCAATGTCTCAAAAATTGGGCAATACATGCGGAAAAGTCTCTTGATACTAGTATCCCTATAGTTATGGTTGTTATTGAAAAAGAAATAATAAAATAAACTATACCGTACTGTAGTTTATTTTATTATTTCTCATTTATTTTGCATAGTAAAAAAATAGACTACATTATACAATTTATTCACTCACAGCGTACTACCATCAAAGCTGCCCTAAGGCGTTCCCGTCGCTTCCTACATTCCGTTGCAAGTACAGTTGAAGAAGATTGTAAGAGGCAACGCCGTGAACGTAGTAATGAAAGGAAACGCCACGGCCACGGCCACAGCCATGGTCGAAGCCACCGCCACGGTGGAGACGGTGACCACCGACGATCACGTACAAGCTGGCTGGAAACTTTTGCTAACTATATGAACGAATTTGCTAACTTAGCGGGAGATGTTAATATTGAAACTAATAAACCTCAAGAACCTAAAAATCAAGAGGCCAATGCAGAAAAAGCAACTACAAGTCAAGAGCCATCTGGTGAATGTCCATTTGGTATAAATAATGGTAGGCAGGATGTTCAAGCGTTTATCCGCGCGATTATTGATGCGAATAGTGGTAATCCACAGAACATAGTAAATCCTACTGCTTCACAAGAACCTGTAAATGATGATAATGATGTGGAAATGACTCAAGAGACACCTAAACAAAATGATGGTGATGTTAAATCTGAGGCGTCGTCCTCTTCAGAGGAATCTAGGAGGGAAGCGACTCCTGAAGTGGAGAAGGACAAAGCTGATGGTTGGACAGTTATTAATAAAGATAAAGGTACAACAACTATTTATTAAATGTATTACAATTATGTTAACAACATAAATAAGTTGTAATAATGTAGCATATTAGAGTGTAAATATAGTATTATTTATATTATACCCACACTGAAAAACTAAGAAAACGATTTAGGAAAACAAGTGTATATTTTTTCCAACAAGCAAGATATTTTTTGTCCAACTTCATGCTGTATTCCACATATAACACGGTAGGCGGAGTGCTCCTAGTGTTTAGACACTCGATTCCTGACTTTCACCCAATTTTTCAGATATTGGTTGTTGGTAAAGCCGTGTTTTGTTTTATTATCATAGGGAAGAACGAAAACTCATTCCCCCATGTGAGAAGTTAACTCCTAAGTTAGTGTGCTCTCCGCCACCATGGCCTGTGTGTTTATTTAGATACTTTATATTTTTAAATATGGAATAATTTGAACACAATTTTTTTTCAGATTTTCCCGAAAATTCTGCTAGACCTGAATCTTCTCAAGCACCAGCTATTGGTTTCAATCTTCCGAAGGAATTTCAAGAGCGTGTTAATATTGCCGAAGGACAAAACATTTATCCTCCACTTAATGTGTCAACGGCAGGTAAACGGAATTATGATTTTCACTATCTTTTATATCATTGTGGCAAAATGGCTTAATTATCACTTATATTTAAGTACGTATGTTAATTTGAATGTGGAACACTTGGAAGTGATTAAATTTATAAGATTGTAACGAAAAATAAGTATTATAAAGTAACAAGGTCATTTTACATGTGAGTCATTATTAAACAGTATTAGGAGTAAAGGTTGAGGCCGTCATGGCGCACTTTGTGAGTTCGATTCACACTCGAGGTAACAAATTATGTGGCGTCTAGTTCCACTGCTCGCCACTTACATGTTGAGTGTGTGGTGTAACGATAAAGTGTTAATAAAAAAAAAAAAATTAAAACCGGAAGTTAAAAATTGTTGTATTTAACATTATATATTTTCTTTTATATATAAAGCCAAAAATACCAAAAATTATAAAGTTTATGTTTTATGTTGCTATTTAAAGTAGCATTTGGAAGATTGGTAATAATAAAAACATAGTTTAAATATATTAGCGGTCAGAGTGATGTCTAAGAAGCATGAGTTAAAGTATTTTTTTAATTTACTTAAAAACAGTGCTATACCTTGTTTTTATTTTCAATTTATTATTCTGATTTCATCTTATAAAAAATTATTGATAATACAAAATACATACTTCATAAAAATATTTTATCATTGATATTAAGTTCTCAATTTCTTTAGCGTCGGCACAGTCTCAGCTGTGAAAATAAACGCGATGGTTATGGGTTCGATTTCCAATCGGGGCACAAATTATCTTCATTTCCTCATTTTAAAAACAGTACAAAGGTCGGCCTCGAGTTTCGCCTCTCAACGCTGTTGGGATTCAGCGTGAAAGCAAAAAAATATATATGTTACTATCAGAGCTTCATTGTCCATAAGCTTATCATACATTGACATACTTGTTAACATTTAGTGTTGAATCCCAAAGAAGCGGAACAAGCTCAACCCAAGCAACCACAAGCTGGAAACTCTCAAGCAAACAGTGCCCCGACATCTACTCCGTCTGCACCTGCTGAGAAAGGACAACAGGCCAAAATACCACACCCAAGTACATATAATAACATAATTTATATTTAATGTTAATTGAATAAGGATGTATTATCTGATACTTGTAACGCAGAGTAAAGAACATAACACCAGAATATAATTGACGCCATAGAGACGCAGCGGCACAGGGTTTGCCTGTAAACGCGACGGTGGTGGGTTCGATTCCAATTCGGAATAACTATCGTTACCCAAAGTGACCTTTAGCATAGTTAAACATGTTTATCATGCTTTCTCTATAATAGCATTAATTCTTATTTTGGCTTCCATACGAAACCCTGTTATTAGGACTCTGCTGTCTGTCTTTCACCAGGTTGTATCTCATAAACCCTGATAGTAAGACAGTTAAAATTTTCACAGATGTGTTCTGTTACAGTTACGAAACAACAAATACTAAAAAAAATTAAGGCAGAAGAACATGTTTTTTGTATGGGAGTCCCATATAGTATTAGCTCTATATAGGTTTATATAAAAACTTTACAGAGGTTAAACATATGTATTTTACATATATTTTTACTCCTAATATACATATATGAGTCACTTACAATAACAACTACCTAAATGGGTTATCATTGACTTATCGCATAATCATTTTGTAGTGTTAAAATATTAAAGTGACTAATAATATTATTTATGTACAAGGTGTTTATGTAAAAATAAATAATATTTATTTTTAATATACAATGTTTAATGAATTAATATTTTCATTAAAAAATAAATCTCAAAAATTCGGTGGTAAGTGTGAAACGGAATGAACGAACGGAACACTAGGTTTTCTCTACCTGTATATACAGAGTATTTTTGTTATGACTACTTAAAATGAGAGCACAGTTTTTATTACTCTATAAAAGCCTTATACAATTAAGACAAAAGAGATTTTGCCAGAAATGAAAAAGTTATTTTTCAAACAAAATAAATTGTCGTTGTGAAGTAAAACGCTGTTTGTTAAGAATGACGCACACAAAACTATCAAAGGGACACCGCCGCAGACGCCAGCGTAGCTTAAGTTTATTATAGTAAATAGGTAATTGCGTAAAATAGAACTAGAGATACTTATTTAGAAAACGTATAAAAAACCTGGTCGGTTTCCAGGAGGCGCGGGTTCGAGTCCTGCTACGTTCAAATTTTTATACGTTTTCTAAATAAGTATTTTTCTTTCCTAAGTGTGGATTAACACTTTAAAAATGTTTAAAGAACTAGAGATATCTTTTTCTCGTTCTGGTATGTTTTTTGAGAATGAAATTGGCAGATCGGCAACGTTTAGTAGTGTCTTTTTATAGTAATAGGTGTTTACGTTATTGGTATCTATCCGTAACTGTCACACGTAATACAATAGTATGCATAAAAATTGTGAAATGAAAAAAATCCTACGTCTAAACTTTTGACGAATCTTGGTTATTTTTTTTAAAGTATGGGCTTGAAATATTTTGTCCTATATGATGCTTCCGTAAAAGGAGCACAGACGATTCCACCTTTCCATCATTGTATATGAGTTAGAGCGGAAAACTAAAAAACAACAGAAGTTCCCAAGATAATAAATAGCTTAGAAGTATAAAAATGACGTTTGTTTATTTTAAATGTCGTATTTTTCTTTTTACAGTGCCACATATTGAAGCAGCAATCAATCAAATGATAGCAATGGGCTTCACTAACGACGGTGGTTGGCTCACACAATTGCTAGAGAGCAAGAATGGCAACATTGCCGCGGTACTCGATCTTCTTACACCTGTCAATCCTAAGAAATAATTTTAACCTACATTTGACATATTATTACATTGTAATATTATAATTATTGCTTATTTAGACATTGCTGATTTTTTTGTCTTACAATTTTACTCCTTTGATGTGCTATAGAGATATAGTTTTCTTGATAATTAACTTAATTAAGCATATGGTTTTGTCCTATGTATCTTATTTGTGCTCTTTGATTTTTATATTTTACTTTTAAATGACTATTTCAATGTATTTGGCGGTCTATAATATGTAATAAGAGTAATATCAAATTAAATAATATATTGGTTTAGGGCCTAACTTGCCTTTTATATTCTTAACATTATATTGTACCTTTGTATGTTGGTACTATTTAGTTTTTATGGTGGCGGTTATCACCAATATGTTATCAATAGGATTATTTCCCTTAAATAATTGGATTCCATGTTTTTCATAAATAAAATTAAAACATTCCATGTTAATTGGCTTTATAATTTCAATGAAAATTCCATATTATATAATGAAGGAAGATTAATGTGATATTTGGATTGTGATGTCATTAATTAGCCGAAATTCTACAATAAAGTTAAAATTCCATTATTATAATTGTTTTATTCCATTTTTGATATAACATACTCACAAAATAAGTCACACTTGCTATTCTATATTAATAGCTTTATGGTTTATTCCTTATATGTATACAGTAGATAGGATGTAATAATAATAATAATAAAAGTCTTTATGGCACACTTGAAAAGATACAAAAGAGTAACTTCTTAAAACAAAATGCACAAAGGCAACCTTATCACTACAAGTGATCTCTTCCAGGCAACCAGATTCCGGAAGGATATAATTAAAAGTGCGGGCATAAAGCGGAGCAAATCGATGCGAGAAATAACTAAATAAATAAACAAATAAATAAATAAATATATACATATACACATAAATACATATATACATATATAAATAAAAATGTAATACATAATTATACACATATACATACAAGTTCTTATACATAGACTGATTATATAAGTATACCAAATGATGTAGTACCAAAGCATTTGCTATTTTTCATATTTTTAATTGCTTTTATGATTGCCTGAACTGGAGGCAACCTTGTTATCTGACGGAATTTAATATTTTTCGGCATTTTGTTTGTCTTACCAGAATGGAAATAAAACAAAATCTCCTGATTGAGTATCTTCAAAAAGCTGTAGATTTATAATTTTACAAGTACTGTAATAATTTTCTAACCCATATGATTTAAATCAGAAGTGAAACAAACAGCTGCTTAAAAAATTCAAAAATTTATTTAAGAAATCCATATGAGTTCTTCTTGAAGGTATCACATTCTTTTCTCTCTCGAAGAAGTGTTTTACCTAAGGCTTCATCTAAGCACTTAGCCGCGACGCTGAATAAATAATTTGAAAGTTAATATTTAGGATTTTATTATAAATTTTTCAATACAAAAAAATGGAATATAATTTTGGTAAAAGAGTATAAAAATTTCCTGAAATAATTTTTCGTGGGGCATGGTAGCGCAGCGGCACAATTAGACTGTAAACTCGACGGTTGTGGATTCAGTAGCTGTTCTGGGGGAAGAATTACTGTAAACTCAACGGTTGTCGATTCAATACCCATTATGGGGAAAGAATTATAAAAAATTCCTATTTTCATAGTAAGACAAAGTGTGACGTGGAGTTCTGACCACTTAATATAAAGTGAAAAAATTTTTGTACATTTCAAAATATTTTCGTATGTGTGTGAATAACATTTAAAAGAAATAATTTTTCATAGTCTTAATTTTACTTACATTCCTTGATTAATGGCTTCTTTCAAGGTCTCTGGAGCAACACTCCCCGGACCATTCATGCCAATAGTACTACATCTACATTTTACATTAGCCAATTCTTCATTGCTATAGCATGCAGGATTGCCTGTGATACCCACTATAAGGGATATGACACTACAGCTTTCTTCCTCTGCTGAGGGATCCACTACACATTTATCACCTATTTTGCATAGTGTTACCTAAAATAGAAATAGTTTTGTTAACTTTTTTACTTGTATTTTTTATGGATATCACTAGTATTTCAACATATTAAATGATTGATAAATCATTTAATACATACTCTTAAGAGCAAATTCAAAATAGACAACTGATTTATTAGTTTGTTTAACAATTTTATACACCAATTAATAATAACATACATTAAAGTTCTAAGTAGGTAATACAAGCCTACCAAAAGTGGAGCAGATCCAACGTCTAACAGTTTACTGTCATATGGATCATCAGATAGCTGCAGATCCACATTCCCTCCATCCATAAGAGCTGCTTTAACAAATGGTATCCTTGTGTTGAACAGTGCAGCCTTCACTGCCAGTGAAACTGCATCACATAGATTGCCTCCACATTCTAAAATCTGTTAAATATGTTATTCAGAAGAATTGAAGTAGACTCCTGCAAATCTAAATACCATAATTCAAGTCATCTAACTCCATCTGTTTGACTTTTACAGATATGTTAAAAACTTTATGTGATTTCTTTGCGACCATTTAAAAAAAACACAGTTAAATAGTATATTGTCCACTAAAGTAATTTTTCTATAATAAGTGGTCTGTGAAAATAATACTACATTTTCATAATTTCTTTTTGTACAGTTCACACAGATGGGGTCCGCTGGTTTGAGAATTAAGGTATTGATATACCGCCCATAAGATCTAAGCTGAGCCTTGAATTCTCTTGTGTGAGTGTTCATACACAGTGTAGGTGTGTGATATATTATTAACACAAAAACAATAAGAGTCAGTATAGAAGAATTGACATATTTTGTTTTCACTGATCTTCTAAGTCAGAATGAAATCCGCAACCATTACATTTAAAGTCACATTCTGTCCAACTACGTCATGTCCAATGGTATCTCATATTTAGGGTATTGTTTACCAAAATATCAACATAAAGCTTCCAGCACTGTTTCCCTTCAAAAATGCACAATTGTTTCAAATTAAATGCATCTGATGATTGGTAGGCTCGTTGCATCATGTTTGATATACTATTTGCAAGCTGTTCTCCTCCTCGGCCTTCAAATTCAGGTGTGGCATTTGCTGAACTGAAAGTAAAAAAATTATAAGCATACTATATATAGTTTAATAATATAAATATATATAGTATTATATAGACAATGTGTGAATTGACTTCCACCACTAAACTTCCAATGTCTTAAAAATGGAGTGAAAAGAAAAGAAAGGAATCTTGATACTAGAATATATGAAGCCAAAAAAAAAAATCTTATGTTAATCTTTTTACCAGGCTTTTTAGGCAATGAGTAAGTTTCCCATATCCCCAAGAGCTTCTAAGAATATTGATAATCCACAACAAATGTGAAATCTCATGCAACGTAATAGATTATAAAATTACGAAATAAAATTTGTAATTCCTTCGGCATCCAACTTTGCTGCTTGTAGTCTTTATTTCAATTAAAATATTAAGTGAACTAATTTAATTTTTTTTTTTAAAAACACCATTCAAAGGTCTCAAGATTTGACTACATTGTAAACACATATTAAGTGAACTAATTTAATTTTTTTTTTAAAAACACCATTCAAAGGTCTCAAGATTTGACTACATTGTAAACACATAACAAGAATGCCTAAAATCTGAAAATGTAAATTAGGAAAAAATACCAGTCCACGAAAAATTCGATTTTTCCCAAATTTGGCTTGTCAGGTTTAGGTGCATCTATTTCTGTTTTCACGCCCACTAGAATATCTGTGTTGGCAAGGCGAAGTCTTGCCGAACCACTGGCATGACTGACTACATCAGTCTCCAGTTCCATTGGCCTATAATCAATATTTGACCTTCCATCTGATCGATAATCGTCCTAAAAAAGCAGATAAATATTTATTTATTTCAAACAATAAATAACAAGTAAGACGTGAGAGTTTAAGATTTAAAAAACATTTTTGTTTACCTGAACACCATGCAAAATATATACTTTTTCTGTAGAACTCAATAAAATGCCTGCCATTTTTCAATATATATTTTTTATTTTAATTTATTTGTAAATATAAATACTATATATAGTACTTATTTTAAAGTTTAGTACAATTCATATTTGTATTTATAACCTTCAAAACTACTAGTCTAGACTCTAGATAATCAAAGTTCAAACGTCAAACTAAACAGTGTTGTCTGTTGTCTTAGTTGTTCATAGTTTTTTTTTGAAAAAAATCGATGTTGTAATCGATAACTGATGCCATACTCAGTAAATAGGGAAAAAAGATAATATTAACGAATATTTATAATAAACATTCTTACTTACATACTTATTATAAGCATTGATACTTTTTTCTGTTATGTGTATAAAAAACAAGTTTAACTTTTTTCTTGTAAAAGTAGTATTTTTTCAATTATTG
Source organism: Heliconius hermathena (assembly GCA_013403705.1). Classification (NCBI taxonomy): domain Eukaryota; kingdom Metazoa; phylum Arthropoda; class Insecta; order Lepidoptera; family Nymphalidae; genus Heliconius; species Heliconius hermathena. The sequence goes on along the minus strand of JAAIXJ010001739.1, from coordinate 154,806 downwards.
TACAAATATGGTGAATGATTTCCAGATACAGAGCTTTATATTGGAATATTTTTTGTTCTACAAACATATATTATACACAAGGAACTATAAAGAGGTAGCGTAGTGGACTTATTATTTTCAAGTGTTTCGCCGTCCATATTTATTTATTTTTTTTATTTTGAGGATGATCAAAATATTTCAGATTTTATTAAATCATTATACTTGACAAACTATGCAAAAACATATAGGTACAAATGCATGTATACTTGGGCATATATAGAAATATTATCTTGGGAAGAGGGTGCTAAACTTTAGCTTTGACCAAATATATTCGTGTAAATGTTGATTTTTAGTTACCAAAATTTTTTGGGGTAGGCACCAGACTATTCTGAGATGAGCAATCACCGAGCTTTCCTTATTCCCACGACCATGCATATATATGTACATATCTCTTTACAATTGATGCATTTTAATTTTTTTTTGTCAAAAAATGCCTTATTTATAAAAGATAGATTTTTTTTAGAACTAATGAAATATAATATTTTTTTGTGCAATGTACTGACATATATTTTGCTAATTTTGCAGCGCACGCGCCTTAAGCAGTTTGATGGCCTTCATTATTATTGTTATTCCGTTATTTAAGGCTAATTAAGCCTTACACCGTAATGTTATATAGCCTATAGCACTCCTGAAGAATGTATCATTCATATAAAAAAATGTAAATCGGACCAGTACATCCTGAGATCTTAGCGTTTAAAGTAAATTATTTATCTAAAATAAAAGAAATAACTTAAAATTTTAAAATTTTACGCCTGTATTTGAATCTTTTTTGTATATAAGCAAAATTGCTGTGAACATATTTTTTCATGTTTTAAAATATAAAAGAATATAGTGAAGCTCATAAGTAGATATAGCAAGATAATATGGCTTCAACTTAATGCTACGTAATTGTTAATGTTTTCTTTTTAAATTCTTCAAAGTTAGCAGTATTCTAACTTGAAATTTTATCACCAATTGATGGTGCCCCTGCGCCACACAGAGGCACACAGCAGGGGCACAATCGCGTGTGTGTAAACGCGACAAGTTGTGGGTTCGATTCACTCTGGTGTTGCAGAAAAACAAAGCCTGGCTTTGAATTCCGTTACTCAAAACACAATGTGTCTCGAATTCGGCGGAAATTGTGGAGCAGTGTCACTAGGCTCGGTCTGCCGTCCTTGCTATACGCAGGATACAACGTGAAATATGAAAGTTTTACTTTGCCGGAAAAACAAACCAAAATGTTATTATTTTATATTTATAAAGGAAAACGTTCCTATTCTAAAAATTAAAGTATTGTCATACTAATTATATTATAATAATCACATAATATTAACTTAATATTAAATTTTAAGTAATAACATTATTCTGCAGTCACGTCTGTCGTGATTTAGGTGTAGTGACGACCAACGCAAAGTGCCATTGAAGGGCCATGTATGTATATATCCAGCAGAGGAGGAACATAGACAGATTATGATGATGACGATTAATAACTATCAAAAAATTATTTTATATTTTACTTTATTGTTAAAATAAAATTTTAATTGATCTTGTAGTTTAGCCACGTTACGTAAATAAGTATCTTATATATTATATTAATTTCCAACCTTGAAGTTTAAAATATGTAGGTATTAGTCAGTTCCCGATTCGGTCCTGGTAACTATTGGAGGGGCTCTCGCAACATCCTCTTTTAAATTGCGAGTTATCGTAATTGTTTCATTGTAACAGATTGAGTTTGTATCTGAAGTTCACGTGCCATTCTAGTATAGACGAAACTAAACTCTTCATAAAGTAGAGGCTCTCAGAATGAGTGAATTGGATACTGATGTAACTGATATGATATATCAAATGCAAAAGTTTTCATGGATAGATTACGTAGTATTTGTGTTAATGTTAGCCATTAGTGCGTTTGTTGGTGTTTATTGGGGTTTCTTCAAGAAGCAGACGACACAAAATGATTATCTTCTTGGAGGTAGAAATATGAAAGTCGTGCCAGTTTCAATGTCACTGGTAGCTAGGCAAGTACTTTGTAGTATATTGAGAAAAAAGTAAGTTTTCTCAACTGAAAAGTAAATTATTATTATTTTTCTATATTTTGTACTGTTTTCTTTTAGTTTTGTATCAGGAATAACATTACTTGGATCTCCTACCGAGGTGTACATGCATGGAACGCAGTATGCCTATATAATGGGAGGAATATTCCTGATGTCCATTGTCATGACACAGGTCTATTTACCTGTTTTCCATGAGCTCAAAATAACTTCTAATTATGAGGTAAAGAAATGTAAATTATGTTTTGAATTTCGTGATAAATTGATAATAATTTAATTATGATTAAGTAAAAATAGAAAATGACGAAGATAGAGTGGTAAAAAAATTGTATTAGTATGATATTTAGATGACTGTGGAAACTTGAAACTTTAATCAGTACTATATCCTATTAAATTATATATTAAATAATGTATAAAAAGATAAAAACATTATTATTAATGTATAAAAATATAAAAAATAAATCCCGTTTCGGTCAAATTATTCTTTGAACGTAGCGGAATTTAAACGGTTTTCAAGAGGCGCGGGTTCAAATCCGCTACGTTCAAAGTTTTATACGTTTTCCAAAAAAAATATTCAACAGAAGTTATTTAATTTTTATAAATGAAAATGATTACGGTATATAAATCAGACTTACAATAATTTCTTAACTTTTAGTACTTATCCATGAGATTTGACAACAGAGTGCGGTTATTTGGCTCGATACTTTTCGCTTTTACTTTGGTGAGTATTTGAGAAATAAAAATAAAATATTAAATAAGAGCAATTGGAAAGACCTTTAATATATGTAGCTGAACACGTTACATGATGGTTGTTGGTTCTCATCTCACTCGAGAATATGTATAATTATTTTGTCTAAACGATTTCGTTATAAAAAGAACAAATACCTCTGTTATGTATCTTACTTGATGGTAGAAAAGTGGAAAATTGAATATCTTATCCTAGATCCTAGAAGCTGGTACTTAGCCAGCTTCTTACAGTTTACTTTTAGCATTAACGTTAAAGTAGCGTTCACGCTGTTCCGTCCATTCTGTTGCGACATTCCGTTCCCCACTTTCCGCTGAATTCTGGAGACATTGCGTATTGAGTGGCGGAATTCAACGCAGCATTGCATCGTTACCTGATCGAAAAATATTAAATATTTCATTTCCTCGAGTAGCAATCGAACCGACAACCTGTCGCGTTTATTGGTTCGTGCACCAAGACTGGCGTGAAATAATATTTTATTTTTTTTCAGATAGGTTGGTTACCGATCGTCATTTATGTGCCAGCTTTGGCTTTCAACCAAGGTAAATAAATCTTGGCAAATTTTGAAATATGTACTAATATGTTTTTCGTATCGATTTGAGTAAATAATTCTCAAAATTATAATATTTTAGTGACTGGAGTTGATATACATGTAATAACGCCAATTGTTTGCTTAGTGTGCATATTTTATACAAGTGCGGTAAGTGTTTATTTGTAATTTAATTAACTATTATATATAAATATGTTTCTGTAATGCTTTTCTACATACTTTACTTTTCCTTGAACTTCTTCTTCCGCACATAGAAAGATAGGCAGAGGGAACCTGAAAACCTAAGGGGGTCTCCGACAAAGACAAAGACAAGAAAGTCACATTCCGTTCTATTCCATTCTGTTCTTTTTATCCATTATTTACCTCTTAAAATTATTATTAAAAACTAATGACATTTCAATCGTTTTTTATTTAATTAAGGAGGGTACACGTGGACACAACGTTTTTTATTTTTTTTCATTAAAATGTTATTATATTATATAACGAATTCAATTTTCTATACATATAATACAATTATGTTTCTCTAGAATGTATATTTGTTAAGTAAAATTCCTTATTTCAAAGGGCGGTCTTCAAGCTGTAGTATGGACAGATGTTATACAAATAACATCGATGGTGGGTGCCATGGCTTTAGTAGCTATAAAGGGGACGATGGATGTCGGTGGAGTGGGCGTTGTGTGGCAGAGAAATATGGAGAGTGGACGGATCGAAGCACCTAAGTAAATTTTTAATTTCACTTACCTTACGAAAATTATAGATGAAGATAGCTTAGTGAATGTCTTTTTAATGACGGTTCCTTACTTAGAATTATCAATGGACAAAAAAATATAATTTGTTAGAACTTTTATTTAATTACATTTGCAAAAGTTGATTTACTTACTAAAGTATGTATATACTATTTATTAAAGTAATTCAACTGAAAGTAAATTGTTAAAAGGTACCAGCTATATATAAATAGATACCAGCTGCTTCCTAATTTTTACTTTTTTGGCTTTTTGCCCAAGATCGAAAAGAGTGAGGAAGTGAGAATACTTCTTCGTTTGGTCCTTCGTACTGGACGAGGTCTTCTTTATATCGCCTGTAGACTCCAATCTAGCAATCTCAGAGGTCATGGTTTGTTTACAAACCGTGCAACGTGTCCCTTCTATCTCCATTTTCTTTCTTAACGAAGGCATTGTTATATCGTTATAATTAATATATTGTTTTTCTGTTTTAGTTGGGATCCGTTGCCAACAGCTCGTCATACAATATGGAACTTAGTTATAGGAGGTCTCATATACTGGTTACAAGCTAACGCCGTCAACCAGACCATGGTCCAACGATATTTGGCTCTACCTACATTAAGGGGCGCTAAATGGTGAGTAAAGAATTACTCTAAAAATTTTAATAATAAAATCTATAAGTAATGATAAAATAATACTAGGAACGAATGTTAAGCCAGATGTTATAAGGATAAACTAAATTAAACAAATTCAGTAGATATTGATTGTCGTGTACGCTTTAGAAAATTGTAAAATTTTATATATTGAATTAATGTTTTCGTGTTTTTTGCACTTAATATTATATAATTTTAAGGATTTAACAATTGCTTAAGTTAAGTATCAAAAATAACTCTCAAATCACTCAACTTATTTATAAAATGTTATTCACAGGGCCGTTGTCTTATTCTGCATCGGTATATCTATATTGTACTGCTTTTGTCTATATTGTGGGCTACTTATCTATGCACGTTTCCACGATTGCGATCCATTACAAACTAAGGTACGTAAGTACTTAATATACGTGTTACTTTACAAGTTCCCAATTTGTAGTGAATCTTTCATAATATTTGGAAAATTAACCTTATACTAGGAATATTATACATACATTCATATTCAGGCACCTATTTCATTTTATTTCACAATTTTAAGATTCACAGCTGCATATAAAAATAGATCTACTCATTTAATATCAGATTATTACTAATTTATGTTTCCAAATGCGATTATAAGAATATTTTATGTGATATAATATTTTTTTATAGTTAGCTAAGGCGAAAGATCAGTTACTGCCATTATTAGTCATGGACGTTTTAGGGGATTTCCCGGGTTTACCAGGGGTGTTTATTGCAGGCATCTTTAGTGCAGCGTTGAGGTATGTTCTACTAATAACTGTGATATCTGTATTCTGTTGTATTTTCTCCATTCAAAGAAAATATTTTGAATATTGCAATTATTTCACGGCATTAAAAATCATTAAATTTAATATTTTATAGTTGCATCTATAATATAAATATTTATTTAATTTTCTTTATTTATTTCCTAATGGCTATACGTTCAAATATATCTGAATAAAAATAAACATTTCTTTGATCACATTAGACAAAACGCTGCTATTAGTACAGTTTCCAGTAGGTACTAGGTAAGTGGGCGAAAACTGGAAAGCGCACAAGTGTGACAGTAAACGCGACACAAACACATTGTGAGTTCGATTCCCACTCGAGGAAATAATATATTTAGTATTTCCATTTTCTAGACTAGTTCCGCCGCTCAACGTGGAATACCTCCAGAAAATAGGTAACGGAGTGTCTTAACACTAGGCAGAAGGTATCTGCCTATCCTACTGTGTACGGAATGGAATGGAATATAACGTGACGATATAAATTTCGATTTCTAACTTTAGAATAGTTTCTTATATGTTGTAATATGTACCTATAATCTAATTTAATCTAAGCTCGAGCTTCACGCTGTATCTCTAGCGGGGTAGTCAGAGAGAACGGAGCGCCAAAACTCTACGGTCTCTGCATACCTCTTTCGCCTCGTCTACTGTCATCAACCTCTTCATACATGCCCTTCGGGGGTCCTCATGCTTTTTACGTGACCTTTCTTCCTTCCTCCTGTATAAATTTCTTAGATTTTATTTTATTTGTATCTATAAACTTAAAGATTTTTTTTTAGTTCATTGTCAACAAGCTTAAATTCGATGTCGGCAGTGGTTTTAGAAGACTTTTACAAACCATTTTTCAAACGACGACTGTCTGACAGACAGACCAATTTACTCTTAAAAGCCGTTGTTATATGTCTAGGAACTATATGTGTGGGTAAGTTGTATACTAATACATTCTTAATTAGGTACTTTCGTTGGAGATAAAGTTATTGTGACACAATGAGAAAGTGTGAGGGTTTATCCATGAGGAGGCGGAGCTTGACCTTAACATTAAACTGATCTTTTTCTATAAAAGTATTTTTTAAAATATCAGATATATTTTTTGTAAGTTAAAATCTGGGATAGGCAACAGACTTTTTAGGGTGGGCACAGACCTACCAGGCTCTTCCTATTCACGTATAATTATGCATATGTTTATGTCGTGGTAATAAGAAACATTATTGTACGCGATAATTTCTTAATTTCTAGTCTAGTCACACATATCCATATCTTAATTATTAAATATTTCTATATATGCAAAAAAGAAAATGATATATCGTTAAAATCGTATTTCAGGATTTTTTTCATTTTTAAAGTGTTAACTGAGGAAAGAAAAATATTTATTTAATCCACGTATAAAAATTTGAACGTAGCGGGACTCGATCCCGCGCCTCCTGGAAACCGACCAGATCGGTTTCCAAGAGGCTTTATAGTAGCATTGAATATCTTTATTCAAAAATCCTGTAAACTACCTTCTTCAACGCATGTTTTCATTTGATAGAGAAAATCAATGCCAATTATCATTAGTTTTTGGCAGCCTGTTCTATAAAATAAGGAAGATGTGTAAATATCAACTTTTGCTATTAACAAAAGTATTCACAATGTTATAATCACTAAATTATTTCCAGGTTTAGTATTCGTAGTTGAGAAAATGGGAACTATTTTACAACTAACAATGACGTTAGAGGCAATGACGATGGGTCCCCAACTTGGTGTATTTTCTATGGGGATTCTAATGCCCTGGATTGACGCTACGGTAATATTTAGTAACTTTTTACCCGACTACGGCAAAGTAAAAAGGAAGGTTCTGATTTTGACATGTATGTATTATATGTGTATGTGTGTGTGCGCGCGAGTGCGTGTGCCTGTGTCTCTGTATGTGTGTATGTATGTATGTATATTCTTAAGGTAATTATGGAAAAAGCTTCACGCTGTATCCTGCACATAACAGGATAGGTAGAGTAAAACTTTGAACCCACTGCTAAGACACTTCTTCTTTACTTTTCATCAAATTCTGGAGGCACTGCATGCTGAGTGGCGGAACTCAACGCCGCTTTTTGACTCGTTACCAAAGCGATGGAATGAAAATATTAAATATTTTACTTCCTAGAGCACAACCGTCACGTTTACAGTCGCACGCTTATTCTACTTGTTATTTATAGTAACTTTTTCCGTCTTTGAAGTTCCTATAGTCTAATTTTTTAATAAAATATTTCAAATATATAGGCTGCGCTAGTGGGCGGCGCGGTCGGCCTCGCGTGTATGGCGTGGTGGTGTCTCTCAGCACAACTGGCGGTAGCGCGCGGCCTCGTGCCTGTGGCTCACAAGTCTCTCACTGTAGATGGATGTGCATATAATTATACTGTTGTGGAAACAAGTGTTGTTAATGAAACGTAAGTATACCTATTTTACATATAGATTATGGGCATTTGTAATGGTATAAAGTTGATAAAAAAAAATCAGCTTCACGCCGTATCCCGCACACAGCAGGGTAGGCAGAGGGAACCTAGTGTTAAGATACTCCGTTACCCACTTTCTGCCGAATTCTGGAAGCATTGCGTATTGAGTGGCAGAACTCAACGCTACGCTTTTGCCTCGACACCAGAGCGAAGAAATGGAAATATAAATTTTAGTAAATATTTCATCTCCTCGTGTCCGGATAGAACAAACAACCGGTTTTACAGTCACACTTTGTGCCCCTGCGCCGCGACTGGCCCCACAAATATATAAATAAATCAAATTAAGTTGATAGAGTCACGATTTTTTTTGTGTAAGTATCTTAGATTTTACCTTATCTGGTGATACGGTTTTTAAAATAAGGCATCAAAATAACAATATAATGTTATATTTTCTTTCGCTTAATTTTACAAAGCGGGAAGGAAATATGTTATGTCTTTTAATACAACTAAAATTAACGAAATGATTGTAAAGAGTGTCTACTGAGATAGCTTTAAATAAAGAAAATAGTTGTTAAAAATAGAAAACATTAAATGATGATTTTTCTTTATGTTTTTGTGTGTAAATGACTGTAGAGTTAAAATTCTTCGTTCCTGACTCTCCCCAGAAATTTTCGAGACATTGTATGTTAAGTGGTGAAACTTAACGTCAGGCATGAGATAATAGTAATAATAAATTTTCCTGAATGGGAAACGACCAACAGCCATCGCGTTTACATTCATACACTGAGCCACAAAAGCTTTGAAAATGATAAAACTAAGAAAGAAAAATGAAACTATTACAGTGAAGAAATAAATCCAATCCTCCACGTGTCGTATATGTGGTACACGCTGGCGGGCGCTCTCCTGACGGTGGTGGTGGGCGTGGTGGCGAGCAGGGCGCGCGCGGCGGCGGGGGCCGCGCACGTGCCGCCCGCGCCCAGGCTGCTCGCGCCGTGTGTCAGACGCATGTGCAGGGAACCGCCGCATCCTACTGATGAACCTTTTATACGGGCCTATGGAAACAAGGTTAGTTATAGATTTTTTTTATCTTCTCGCTGTATCCCGCAAATAGCAGAGCAGATAGAGACAATCCAGTTATAAGACATTCCTTCCCCCAATTTTCAAAATATTGCATTGTTAGAGGAACTGCAGCATATTTGGAATACTGCAGGTAACTTAGAATACTTCGTTATCTAAATTAATATAAATGCCGTCTCTATTTTTTAACCATAAATACAACGTCATAAGACACACAGAGTCATTGAGTATTAAAAACAAGACATCATCTTGACATTCCGGCTACCAGCGCGAAGGGAATGAGACGCCTGGTTTGAAAACTTTTTCAGGAAGAATGCAATCAGTGTTAATCATTTACTGTTATAAGTAAAATCTTCATTGTAATTATTTAAACAATTAAGTGACCTTGTTGGTTTCTTATACAATTTAGATTTTTTGAATATTTTTAAAATAAAAAATATCACATGGAGTTTTCGGTTAGAATGGTATGTTGTTAATGTGGAATACTGACAGTGAGCATAATTTGGAATATTCCAAATTATGTTGCACACTAAGAATATAGAGTTGATAGATCTAGCAAAACAGCATTACGTGACTATCCTATCACTACCACCTCATTGTACGCATAAAGTTCACTTTCATGGACTAAAATACTACTACAGTGAAGAAGTTCGAGTGTTTCTCAGAGAAGCTAATTACTTAATAATTAGATACAATTTTTAGATATTTTGATTTAAAAAAATTATTACCTAGACACATAAAGACTATAAAACTGTTATAAAAAGAAATCTATTATTAGTTTCTAAGAAAAAATATTTGGAATACTATATTCCAAATTACCTGCACCCTAAGTCAAATTTAGCTTTTGTATTTTTTTTAATTTTATAAGCATTTGGTAATGTTTCTGCTTTTTGTTCTGTTTGATGGTTATTATTATTAAAGTTTAATACTTTTACAATAATTTAAAGTATTTTTTATTGAGCCATCCCATTTCTTTTTAAATTTATTCTCAAAAAACAAACTAGTATTCCAAATATGCTGCAGTTCCTCTATATATAATATTGCATATTGCATTATTATCATAACGAATAATGAAAATACTTCATTCTCCTTTTACTTAGATTAAGAAGGTTACAATCGTCGTTTCCAGTCACGCTTCGCTAAAATTACAGCTGTATTAATCTTTATTTTCTAGTGTTTATGTCATTCGAGTTTTAATTTTTATTTTATTCGTCATTAGCCACTTAATATCTTATTTTTTTACATATACAAATACAATGTACATAAAATTACAAATTATGAAATAATACGTAGATATGTTTATTTATATCTACATAGATAAGAATAATATGTTCACCGCTCAGGTAATGATCAGGATCGCTAAAAGTCATCTAGATTTTACGTTAAAAGTACTTTATATGTGAAACGAAAAGAAAAATGAAACTTATTTAAAATTCCAGAATCAGCATCTAAATTCTACCTCAATCAATATGAAACCGATTACCGATACAGAATGCGAGCAATGAAGCTGAAAACATAAATGTAAAAAGATTCTAAATTAATTATATTTATTATTTATTATAAATAATGTTAAATTGAAAAGTTTTTTTTATTTTATTTTAATTTACCTTTAGCAAAATTAAAGTTAAAAATTACTTATAGATAACTAAATAAACTTAATGTATTATATACTGATACAAAATACAAATAAGAGCAAAATATTTGTTTTTATAACATTAACAAATTAGAATAGAAAATCATACGTTTTAGTTCTCGAGTTCTAATATGTCTCAATTACGCTTTTCAATATTAAAGTGTAAGTGAATATCTTCACTTACACTTTAATAGATAAAGTTTCTTCTTGTTTGTTAGGTCTAGTCTAGTCTAGACTATAGATAATAGATTTTCGATATATATATATAGAATTTATATAGATAAAAAATCGTAAAATAAGATTTTATTAAGAATTTTAATCTCGCTAAAACTGTATAACATAAAATAATTAATTACATATATAAATATATATTATTTTATTCTTAAATTGAACAATGCAAAAATAATGCAGGTCAAAGCCAAAGCAAGATTAACTGGCAAAGTTATTTTTACAATACAGGATATGCTTAATAAACTAAAATAGCATAAGAGGAAAATCGTAGGCGGTAATTGAAAAATTGGTGTCTTCGTTGGAACACTTTTAATGCAGAGATTATTGAGTGCGTACTGTAGACACTAGACACTAGACACTACTAGATAGTATATGGAATATAAATATGGATAGAGACGTTATAGAGGTCAGAAAGTCGTTTCAGCATTTTTCATGGATCGATTATTCAATTTTTGTGTTTATGTTAACGGCGTGTGGTGGTATAGGAATTTATTACGGTTTTATTAAGAAGCAGAACTCGACTGAAGATTATTTAATGGGAGGAAGGAATATGAAGCTAGTGCCAGTTTGTTTTTCTTTAGTTGCCAGGTATGTATTTAGATTATTTGAATAATACAAAAAATTGAGATATTTTGCAGCATATGCTTATGCTAAGCAGTAAATAAATTATAATATTTAAAAGTGAGAAATGAAGTAGAGTGAAATGTGCAAACCAGTGTAATGCTTTCAAAGTCTTTCTTACTAGTACTTCGGAACCAAAAACATATTGACGTTACCTTGGTGCACTTAAAATATGGACTGTAATATGTCTATTTATTGTATGCTAAACATCAAATTTAAAAAAATTACCTAAGATAAAAATTATATAATTGTGTCGTATGCAGCTTTTTTTCAGGTATATCGTTATTAGGAATACCCACAGAAATTTATATACATGGGACTTCATACGTTTTTACCGCAATCGGAGCTTTATTGATGTCTATTATAATCACATACACTTTCATTCCAGTGTTACACGAATTACAATTGACATCTGTGTACGAGGTATGAAATCAATTTAAATGTTAGTAAGGTGTTCTTGTAAATTTTCATATACTTGTTTTAATTAATTTTATTCCTTTTTAGTATTTGGAATTACGTTACGATAAAAGGACGAGGATCTTTGGATCGGTTGTATTCAGCGTTTACTTGGTAATATTTCAAATTGTAGAAAAATATCTAAATCAATTATTGATTTTATTAAGAACAGTTTAAATGGTGAAATCTAAAATAAAGATGTATGCATCTTGTTTTTCAGATGGCTTGGCTTCCTATAGTTATTTATGTTCCGGCGTTAGCATTCAATCAGGGTATATTTTTTTTTAAATTTCATATATTTATTATATTATTTTAATACACATAGTATTTGTAATGTTATTCTCTCTTAGAAACCGTCCAAGAGGCGCAGGTTCAAATTTCGCTACGTTAAAATTATTACACGTTTTCTATTCTATTTATTTCTATTCTTATTTCTAAAAATATTATCTATAAATTTAATTTATAATTTTAACATTTTCATTAATCAAAGTAACATTTTTTATTGTAGTGACTGGTGTGAACATACACATTGTATCCCCTTTAGTGTGTCTTGTTTGTATATTTTACACATGTGTGGTGAGTAAAAAAATTGCATATTATATAATAAAATAACATTACATAAAAATTTTAAAGTCTTAATAGAAAAAAATGCCTAAGTAAAAAAATAGTTTATATGGCAATGCGTCACAGGATTAAAGCAAAGTAGAAAAAAATATTTTTATATAAATATTAATGTCTTTTTTCCGTAAACATAATTTATATGAAGCTACAGCTATTTTAGCTAAACTTTGGCTGTTTTGAACTAAGAAATAAAGTTTATTCCAGGGAGGTATTAAAGCAGTAGTATGGACAGATGTAATACAAACAATTGTTATGATCGGAGCCATGTTGTTAGTTATAGTGAAGGGTACTGTTATAGTTGGAGGACTTGATGAAGTCATTGCTAGGAATTGGGAAACCAATCGATTGGAACTGCCAAGGTAAAATATTTATAATAAGTCAATATTAGGTAAAGAAAAAACGATTTAGATCCTTCTATAGGAAACAAGAACAAAACATAGTTTGAATTTAGATTTCACTTACTATAAAATATGTACAAATATATAGGTCGTTAATTAATATTATAATATAATTAATCTTATCTTCTACCGCGTCTCTTAGACTTCCTAAGTGTTGAATAACTGTTAAAAATTGTTAAAAAAGATAATTAAATAATTATTTGAAATAACGATACACTTTATCTACCGATCGGGGAAAGACCCATCGCGTTTGCAAACATGCTTCCCCTGTCTTATGTTATAAGAAATTGTTTACAAATTTGTGTTTAGTTTATTTCAATTTTAAACATATATTATAATCAAAATCAGCTACACGCTGTATCACCCATACAGCAGGGTAAGCAGAGGAAACATACCAGAGCGAAGAAATAAAAATATAAATTTAAATAAATATTTTATTACCTCCTTAGAGACTTAGATAAAGCGTGAAGCTAATGTAATAATCGAATCCACAACCAGTCTCGTTTACAGTCACATTTTGTGTCCCAGCACTACGACTGGTCTCAATTTTAAACATAAAAAAAAAATTCCAGCTTTACTTTAGATATGACTGTACGTCATTCAATCTGGTCAGTTTCAATAGGGTCCATGTTTTATTGGACTGGAAATATAGCAGTGAATCAATCTATGATGCAAAGGTTTCTTGCGTTGTCAGACCTGAAGATGTCGAAAAGGTGATAATTTTTAAAATGTTATTCTCATATAAAATGTTATATTAATTTTAATTCCTCAACGGTACGAAATTTATAATTGAACTTTCTTCTTCGAATTTAAGCAGTTCCTTAAGGCCTTCCCCTATGTAGGCTGGCAGGTACCTAAAAATTACTATTGATATACCTATATTAAATTTAAAGTTTGCGAATTGCACTATCATAAACTTAACTAAAATTACACTTTTACAAAAAATACCCTTAATTGATTAATAAATCTATTCGATTGAGTACAATAATTTCAGTTAGATTAAAATTCATAATTTACGTTTACAGAGCCGTATGGGGATTCCTAGGTGGTGTCATATTTATAGTATTAATGTGTAGTTATTGCGGACTTTTAGCGTATGCCCGTTATTACAAATGTGATCCTTTAAACTCTAAATTAGCTCAAGCTAAGGATCAACTTCTTCCCTTGCTCGTTATGGACGTGCTGGAGGAATGGAGGGGCATGCCTGGGATATTTGTTGCTGGAGTCTTTAGTGCAGCCTTAAGGTGAATACGTTGAACGCCATATAAACGTTTTGTCTTATTGCACACTATTTATATTATTACCTTCTGATGTCTGGAACATATGTTAAAATTTATAACATGATTGACTCACTTATTTAATTGGTTTTGTTTTGAACTATTAGTTGCCAAAAATAGGGACATCTATTATCAATATTCGAACTTGTCATATCCGCTTCTGCTAAACTTACCATTTGCATTAGTCGATATTTACTTTTTTCTCATAAATTTGAAGTGAAAACCCATTTGGACCTAGATATTATGATTACGTAAGAAAGAGCGAAAATGGGTTGCGATAAGAAAATTTTAGATAGAATATTTTTGTTTTTCTCTTGAGGACCAAAAGAAGAATGCTATAAAGTACAAATTTCAAAATATGTAAAAAAAACATTATATTTTTAATTTCCTTTTTTATGAAGTATATTTCATATATATTTCTTCTTACACATTTATAGTTCACTATCGACTGGGTTAAATTCAATGGCAGCCGTTGTATTAGAAGATTTTTGGAGACCTTTCTTGCCCAAATTGAGTCAAAGACAAACTCAAATACTTGTCAGATCTGTTGTTGTTGTACTCGGTTGTGTTTGTGTAGGTAAGACAAAAATATAAATTATTAGATCTCTATCTTTAAGTTTTTAATTTTTTTATTATAAGCTCTTATATAGCAGAGTAGACTGAAGGAATCTAGTGTTAAGACACACCGAATTTTTAAGACGTTGCGCTTTGTCTTGTTATAAGAAAGAAAATGAAAATATTAAATAATTCATTTCGAACCCAAACCCTAAATAAGGAGTGTTTTAACACTAGATTCTCTTTATCTACGCTTCTATATGTAGGATATAAATGAAAATAGATGTGTACAGAATGATAAAGTTTAGACTTTAACAGTGAAAATTTAAACAGTTCTAAAAATGTATATTTTTCTTTTTTAAATTATTTATAATATTGATTTGCTGTATTTTTTCATAGGGCTAGTATTTGTAGTAGAACGACTAGGTTCGGTACTACAGTTAGCAATGAGCCTTTCCTCAGCGTCGATGGGACCACTCACAGGAATGTTTTTTATGGGATTATTTTTACCAATGATTGATGGTGTTGTAAGTATTTTTCATATCAAGAGTATATAGTATGAGATAAATAGAATAGTAGAATTAATAATACATATATACATAGGCTAATATAATACGGCTAAAAGAGAGTATGCTAATTTTCAACTATGAAAATTACGAGCAATCGCGTATCGTATATTGCGTACGTGTGCGCAAGAGCGAAGGCGTGCGCGTGATAACTGATGCCTGATGAGTGCGTCAATGCGTGATAGAGCATGAGTGCTTTAGTACTAATATGCGAAATAGCATTATAATAGTAAATATAGTTTTAAGATACCGTCGTGGTCGTGGGTTCGATTTGGACTCACTCGGGGAACTTAAATATTTTAATTTTTCGCTCTGATAAAAAGACAAAGTGTAGCGTTGAGCTTCGTCCATCAACACATAATATCTTGTTTTTGTCTTTATTTTCACAGATTGTTTTAATTTTATATATTTTAAAATATTTCTTCTTAATAATGTATTATTTTTTTACATAGAGTGCATTAAGTGGCGGAGTGGTGGGATTGATAAGTGCATGGTGGATTGCTGCACAATCACAGTTAGCGCAAACACAAGGCCTTTTGACCTTTGAAGAGAAAGAACGATATACCTTTAATTGTACCTACACTTATAATAGTGACGAGATTCGTCAAACTGCTGGGTAGGTATGCTTTTTATTTGTTTTTGCCTAACGTGATGTTTGTAAAGTGACGGAAATTGGACAAAACGAAGTTTTGTTTACAAGATTTATCAAACAGATAAGCATACCTAGGAGTATACCTAGTAGTATACCCAGTAGTAATATAGTAGTAGAATACCTAGTATCATAAATAAAGTTCTTCTTCTTAGCTCTATCGATGTAGATGAAGATGACAGATTAAATTCGATGCTTCATTCTTATACAATATAATAATTTAAATTATAATAATAGTGTAAAGCAATAACCCTAAGCATTTCAATTTGTATTTATTTTACTTAAATGTCCAAATGTCAGGTTCTTATTATTATTATAGTTCTTATTATACAAACGATTGATGCAACATGTTTTTCATAACATCCTCATTCACTCTTGATTGGTGTTATCGTTTATTGTAATGATAGAATATAAGGATTAAGTCATTAGCACTCACGCTATCACATATTTCAAATCATATAAGAACTTTTTATATTAATTATTTCCTTAAATCAAGATTACTTATCTAACTTTCCCGCCCTATTCGAGAATTTTTCGCTCTACTCGAATTTCGAGAATTTTCCTTTCTTATTATATTATTATTGAAAGATGGCGTTGCGGCACTCTGTGCATGGAATTTCGTACGGTAACGAATCACCAAAGTAGTACTATATGTAACCTCAAATTATAGTAGAATAGTGTTTACTACAGTGTCAACTACATATTTATTTTCCCTTTGTGAAAATGTGTACTTTTGTGCCAAATAAAGTGTTTTTGCGGGGAATTTTATTGCACTGCTTTATTTAGAAAAAATCTGCAGGAGAAGCACACAGAATTCTCGTTGAGACATATGGTGACAATGCTTTGTCGAATACAACGTGCAAAGATTGGTTTAGGCGCTTCAAAAGTAATGATTTTGACCTTGAAGATAAAGAGCATTCTGGAGCACCGACAAAATTTGAAGACAAAGAATTGGAGGCATTGCTTGAAGAAGATCCATGTCAGACGTTAGTAGAGCTCGGGAAAACGTTACAAGTAGATGCGTCAACAGTTTCAAAACGTTTAAAAGCGTTAGGAATGATCCAAAAGCAAGGGCATTGGGTGCCGTATGAGTTGAAGCCGAGAGATGTAGAACGACGTTTTCTCATGTGTGAATTGTTGTTTCAACGGCAAAAGAGAAAAGGTTTTTTGCACCGTATCGTCACTGGAGATGAAAAGTGGATTCACTACGACAAGCCAAAGCGAAAAAAATCGTGAGGCATGCCGGGTCGGGTTCTAAGCTTCTTCTCTGCATTTGGTGGGATCAGCAGGGCGTAATTTATTATGAGCTGCTTAAACCTAATGAAACTATCACGGGAGCTCGCTATCGACTTCAGTTGATGCGTTTGAGTCGCGCTCTGAAAGAAAAGCGGCCACTATACGAGCAGAGACACGACAAAGTGATTTTATTACATGATAATGCTCGGCCACATGTGGCAAAACCAGTCAAAACTTACCTGGAAACACTTCAATGGGAAGTTCTACCCCACCCGCCGTATTCACCGGACATAGCCCCCTCCGATTACTACTTGTTTCGGTCGATGGCGCACAGTTTAAGCGAGCAGCGCTTCCATTATTTTGAAGAAGCCGAAAAATGGCTTGATTTCTGGATTGCCTCGAAAGATGAGTCGTTTTTCCGACGGGGGATTCAATTACTACCAGAGAGATGGGAGAAAGTGGTCTCTAATGATGAACAATACTTTGAGTAATGTCATTGTAAGCATTATATTTTAAATTAATTAAAAAAAAAACAGCGAGAACTCCCTGATAAATCTATGTGCAAAATATCAACATCTTCCATTCAATACTTTCTGTACTGACTGTACTCTGTCTATAACTGTACGTTGTCTATCAAGCAGTCATTAGCAGAAACAATAAAACAAAATAATAGTTTAACAAAAAAAAGCTTACTAGTAGGTTCCATCAATAATATTATAATTCCATCATCAAACTAACTCTATGGTATCATAATAATGTATTGTCAACTAATATACATAAAATAATTGCCAAGTTTCATAAGGATAAAACAATTAGAAGTGAGTGTTTTGTGAATTTAGTTTAGATTTTATAACATAGCCAGTTGCAGTTCGACAGAATAAAACCCACGACAAAAATTTTAACGTAGCGGGATTTGAATCCGCGCCTCTTGGGAATATTTATTTATACGTTCTCTTAACAAGTATTCTCTTTCCTAGGTGTGAATTACATTTTTAAAATGTTAAAAATATTTAATAAATAGTATTCACTGTCGCCAAACGATAATTCTAAGTAATCTAATCTTTGGGTAGCGGAAATTTGTACAAATCTCCTTACAGGGACGCTAACGACATAAATAAGTTGTAGCAAGCGTATAAGAATTTCGATGTAGCTCGATAAGAACGTATAGCTTAATTGGTTAGAGCGCTTAGACGATTTCCAAAAGGCGCGGCTTCAAATACCGCTCATTATAATTTTTATACGTTTTCTTAATAAGTATACATTTTATTTCTTACACTATATGATAATACGAGTTACGATCAGTTGTAACAACATAAATACCTTCTTAATTTTAGGGAGGTGCCATTTCTGTATAGAATGTCGTATCTGTGGTTCAACGCGTTTGGTTGCATAATCACAGTGGTAGTGGCGTGTTTAGTGAGCTTGAGAACTTCGTCTAAGCCCCGAAATGATCATAGATTGTATGCGCCATTTTTCCAATCAAGACTACTCGAGAGAAACGAGGTACTTAGATTCTTTCTAAGAATATTTATAATATGGGATATAATAAATATTCTTAGAAAGAAACTTTATTTGGATACTAGATGTGCTATAAGTAGAAAATATATAATAATAAAAATCTAAATAATTTTTATTGCGTTATGTAGGTTAGTACCTACATAACGCAATAAAAATTAATGACAATTACCAAATTAAATTATTAAATTAGATCATTGTATATATTATACCTAATCTAATTTTAATTTTAATTATCATAGTTGAAATTCAATAAGTTATCCGTTTCTATATATACTTTTTAGATTTTTTTCAATATATTATAGTAAATACGTATTCAAAATTATGATAAAGACAACATTCGAGTGTCCTACGAATAGTATATGTGTATGCATAAAAGAGTAACTCTCACATGAATGACTATAATTTTATCCGACAGTATCAAAAAGAGGTTAATATTTTTTCATCGTATGCCGATTTCTTTGACATGTCTAAACAACTGAATGATATTTAACATACCTATGAGATATTGTCGAAGTCGTCAGAATTGTGCTAATATAAATTTACAAAATGGCGACCTCAAATGAAATAAAGAACGGGATTTTTTACGAACGGGGGGGATTTCACAATTAAAATAATTCTGAGAAAATGCAAGTAATACGAGACTGCTTGAGGATGTCATCGGCGGCAAGGGTACTCCCCGCGAGACACGAGTCTAGGGTTGCGGCCGTAAACAGGGTTTACATTTACTCGAAAAGTATACGTCCAAAATGCATGTTATAAAAGCCGAAGCTTATTTTCATTATGTTTCCTTGATGATGGAATAACTTTCGCTCTTAAATTTCAATATCCTTGTCAAATAAAACAATGTAAAATATCACCTTGCCATTTTTAATTATTTTTTGTCACAATATTCTTTATTGTGACTTACATATTTATAAGAGATAGATATACTTTATAGCGGACTTTATTTCAACTAATAAAATTGAACGTTTTAGCGTTCATAATTATTGTTATTTCGTTATTTAAGGCGAATTAAGAGTTAAACCATAATGTTATTATAGCCTAGTATTCCTGAGGAATGTCTCAAAATGAATGAAATGTTAATAAAAGCTTTCATACAAAATAAAAAAGTAAATCCAACTAGTAGTTGCAGAGATCTGAGCTTTTAAACAAACAAACGAACTCTTCCGCTTTATTATATTAGTATAGATTAACATTAAGATATTTTAAAGTTTTGTTCTGCTTATGCATTATTAACTTTTAATTTTATTTCAGACAAGAGAGTGCAATAATATAATGATGACTTTTAATGTTTTTATTATTCCGCAGATTTTGCAACCGCACCTGGATTTGAGGACTTTAGCGAAATGAATCAATGTGAATTTGATATTTCACAATAAAATTTTACAATTAAAATTTATTAATTTAATTATAAATAAGATATTTTTAAGATAATAAGATTGATAAATATAAATAAACACTTTTTACTTAATTTATCATATTTTTTGTTATTTAAAAGTACATCCTATGTATAAATTGATCTTGTAAAACAGATTTTTATGAAATCTGTAACAGTATGTACCTTGAGTATAAGTTTAAAATAAATAAATAAATAAAATAAAATATGCATGGCAATACACAAATAACATAGTTAATTATGAATAATACAAACTATATATTTTGAATAAAATATTAATCGAGACGAGTTCGTGTATTGTCGTCCCGAGTGTCGCGACCGTCGTTCTGTCTATATAGGTGGTGGTGATGCTGGAAGGCAGCGGTCGAGTCGAACTCTTAAGTACTACGGTACTAATAAATATGATGCACATAAAGACTCGTACCAAGTATATTATAAATATAATATAATAATTCGAAGCCTATGATGGCACGATCTTTTAGGATCGAATTTCTTATAAAGGCAATATATGTGTAGGGGCGACACATATTGTGGATCCAAGTGATCTTTGACCAATATTATGATATTGAATGTTGCTTGACGTCGCGGAAGCTGACGTGATGGGCTTATGCGAACTGTTATAGCGACATTAACTATGTCGTGGCTGATGCCGTCTCGCAGTACGCTCGCGATACGTAAGCTGTGCTTGTATGGCGTTGGTCATTGACATATTATATACCACTTCTACGACTTGGTATACGACTAGTAGGTGTGTGGTGCTATTTTATGTCCCAGCTCCGGTGTATGTAGTAGTGTCCGCCCTCATACGGGTGTGTGGTGCTATTTTATGTCCTGGAACTCTGGTGTATGTAGTAGTGTCCGCCTACGGTTCGAGACACGACTGTGGGGTGTGTGCCGTGCGTTTATTTAACATATCGGCCGCCTAGCGGTAGTGCGTTCGTTCCAACGACTTATATTGATCTCACAAATCAATCAACATCACGAATCACCATTCTAATACAATCTTAATATAAACAAGCGTAACAAGTACCTTCGGAAAGATCACACACAAACGTCTCGGAGGGTTCAACGATGACTGTAAAGCCACGGTCTGGTCGGAACTCACGGTGTAGGGGCGGGGCGGTGCCCGTACTCTTTCTTCCTTTTATTATAACTAGTTCGCAGTTATAGTGGAGAGGAAGATAGGACGCGCTCTTGGCTTTTCCTCGGACGAGCTTCGAGTTATGACAATGTCATATTGTCGAGTTTCCAGTTATCTAAATAACTGACACAAGAACAACTTCTGATGGCAAATATTATATCTTATTAAAGCGATACCTTCTAATGGCATAATATGGACTTCTTAATACTGTTACCTCTGAATTTCTAAAAGATTTTGGGTTCTTCACGATCACAACTATAAACGATTCTAACCACTAGACACATCACGAGCCAAGGCATTATTATATTAAATAATATATTCAAAGGTGTTTGAGATATCAGTTACAAATCTTACTTACACTTACTGATAGTATATTTATGTAAGCTTCACACTGTTTCCCGCACACAGCAGGGTACGCAGAGGGAACCTAGTGTTAAGACACTCCGTTCCCCATTTTCTGTCGAATTCTGGAGGCGTTGCGCTTTGCCTCGACACCAGAGCGAAGAAATGGAAATATAAATTTAAATAAATATTTCATCTCCTCGAGTGGGGATCGAACCCACAACCAGTCGGTTTTACAGTCACACTTTGTGCCCCTGTGCCACGACTTCAACTTGACTTCAAGTACAGTATGTAAGTATAGTATCGATATAATATAACGATCCTTTAATTTTTTAACTATTTTAGAGTTTAGCTTAATTTATTTAATTTATTTTCAAAATTCAAAATTTTTTTAACCCCCAACGAGTAACGAAAAAGAGGGGTGTTATAAGTTTGATCCCTTTATCTATCTATTTGAGTATGTGTGTGTGTCTGTGGCATTATAGTTCCCGAATGATCTCCGATCTTAGGTTCTTGTAATCAATTAGGTTAAATTTCATTATAATGAATGTTTGTAATTTTTTTTATGCATGTAGATTTAGATTATAGTGTTATAGTTAAGTTGGCAACTGGCAACTGAAATGAACAACTGGACTCTCTTAAGGAGATATTGTATAATTTTTTTTTTTTTATGGAAAAGACAAGGCAAACGAGCGTTCGGGTCACCTGATGGTAAGTGATCACCGCCGCCCACGACCCCATGCAACACCAGAGGAGCTACAGGTGCGTTGCCTATCTGTAAGGTGGGTTGGGCTCCGGAGCCCGGCATTTCCTGATGCGAAACGCAGTGGTATAAAGCCACTACTTCACGCCGGTTTTAAATGACGGGGGTGGTAATGATCCGGACGAGTCTGCCCATGCGTGTTGCCATTGTTGGCGACGTGACTCTACCACACGTACTTTAGTCGCCTCTTACGACACCACCAGTACCAAGATGATCCTATTCTAGGCCGGGATCACACGGCAAAAATATATTTATATTTATGATAACATAAGTCTATAAATACAGAAATATATGTATATTTATGATAACATAAGTCTAGTTTTAGGTAATGTCTAAACAAAACAATGAGGAGACATGTTTACGCAAGGCTAATGTGTCAAGCTACAGATCTTTGGGTCCCCAACGATTCGGATGGCTCTACGTTGTATGCGAACAAATGGGTCAAGCTGATACTGGAGTGCACCAACCCAGAGATGAGGACAGTACTCCAGATGAAACACCGATTGGCTTTTTGGGCCTAGGTTCGGCACCTAGGCCCAAAAAGCCAATCGGTGTTTTGGCGTGAAGCACTGTCTCGTTTCGGTGATGACTCCCAGTTTCTTTGAGACGAGTGGAATCTTTAAAAGGAGAGGCAATACGACAAATGGGGTTTTTATAATGGCAAACGCACAAACTTTTTCGACAGTGGTCGACGTTTTCCTGAGAAAGACTTGCACGGCCAGAGTGTAAACAGCATCCAATGTGCTATCATCTGCATAACAATGAACGCTAGAATCCTGTAACATGTCATGCATATGCAGAAGAAATAGCGTAGACTGGTTCTTAGTTATCCAAGGTCGAGTTCGAGGCAAAGGGAGCGTCCAGAAGATTGCTTTTCTCTTTCGCCGTATGGACCAAGGTGTCATTTCCTATGGGTAATGGCGAAAGCGAAGACTGGCTATAGTTGCCAACTGCCTTTGAGAGTGCCCAAAACCGATGAGGTCCGGACGGGTAGTTCTCAAACTTCTCGCCGATTTTGGCGATTGGCCGATTTTGGCTCGGACCTTGCTCGGGCAATTTGGCACTTAAAGAATCTAAATGTTCGGTTATACTTCCTTCTTGGGACTCTCCTTAGCTTTGGATTGTTAGTAACCAGTGCCTCGGCCTAGATTTGATATGCCTCGCGTTAGGTAAAGGTAGCGCTTGCAAGACGTATCAAACCAAGGCTGAGACTTGCCATCGATTGGCATTACAGTGCTAGGAATATGAAGTTCCATGCCCTGTAGAACCACGTCGACAATAGCAGCAGCACAGGTAGGATCATTGGAAGAGAAGCAAAGGTAGGTAAGTAGTAGGTATCAAATGAGAGGTGAAAATACCATTTCATGAATAAAACAAAAAAGTCTGAAATAAAATTGTTGGAAAAATAAAATCCCGACTGCCTATGAATAATGAAGTGAACAAAGAAAAACAGAAAAGGAAATAAAATTTTAGACATACTTCGAAGCTGCAGGCGGGGTTTTTTGTTTTTATAATAATATTTTTTTTACGTTAGTATATTAATCAACCAGGTAGTATATATGTAAGTATGGTATCTATTAACGATCCTTTATATTTTTTGACCTAATTTATTGTTAGCTTAATTCCTTAAATTAATTTTTAAAGGGTTATTTTCTGCTTATTTCTACAGTAATGACGTCTTTTAAATTTTTATATATCTTACAAAGATAAATTATTGATTTTGAATAGAGACCTTATATTGATAAGATAAGATATTCGTATTTGGAAGATGTTTACCTACTAAAGCATATTTAAATGATATACTCTACTATCGTCTTAATGACGTTTAATAGTGCGACTGATTACGCCATGATTGATCAAGTATTTTAATAATAATAGTAATAGTAGGTGTGATCGATATTGCTTTTTTTATATGAAAAACAGTAATTATCGATAATGGAATTTTCATTACTTACATTACGTAGGTGAACGGTGTAGGAGGAGATCCTTCGGGATAAGACGTTTTTTGTTATTGCAGAAAAACTACAAGTGCTTCCTATATTATAGTATTTTTTTCCCTAATATGTCACTCTTAACCCGCGCCCCACAGTCGATCCATAATGGCGAAGTGTGCAGTCACTCATTTTTCATGAAAGGCAATATTTAATGACTGCAAACTAAAGTAATGTTGATTTTAAGTCTATGAAACTTTTGTTCTAGGTTATCAAATGCAATGGCCGGTATTATTATTACCGGTATATTAGTGGTTGCTGATGCTGTATTTTCTGTTTTTCATCTTTCATTTGTGTAGGTTATGAAATCGAATAATTAATTTCATTATATGTACAGCTTCACGCCATATCCCGCACACAGGAAAGGCAGAGGGAACATATTGATAAGACACATCGTTCCCACTTTCCGCCGAATTTTTTGAGGCATTGCATGATGAGAGGTGAATTCAATGTCGGGTTTTTGCCGTGGTGCCAGAGCGAATAAATGAAAATATTAAGAAATAATAATTCATTCCCTCGAATGGGAATCGAACCCACAACCGTCGCGTTTCAGTCACACCCTTGTGCCCCGGGCCACGACGGCCTCTTTTATATGTACGTGTAAGTAAATTCATAAGTGTATGTATGGATATACGTGTATTACGTACATGTTGGGGCAAAATGATCAAGTAGTAGGTGTGCGATATGATCTGTGAAACTAAGGTAACATTTTTATAATATTTAATCCATGTCTACATTTCCTTAGAGCTCGGAAAAAATCCAGCTTCGTAACATAATCATACGAGTGTTTATGCACCGTTTTTGCTTCATTTTGTATGAAATTCGATGACTACAGTCATCAAAATGAGAATTTATAATACAAATAAAGCAAAAAAATACACTAAACAATCTAATTTAATATAATTCTTTGTAAAAAACACCGCCATCTATCTGATCCCATCCCATAATCAGAACCTAACCACAAACTCTGATCAAGCTATCCTTGAAGTGTATCCGTTCTAATAAAGAATCATCGGTTGGCGGTCTCATGGATTGAATTGTCAGAAATGGTTGTGTCTGACTGGTTGTGGGTTCGATCACCGCTCGAGGAAATGAAATATTTATTTACACTTATATTTTCATTTTTTCGCTATTTAGTTCCGCTACTCAACACGCAATGCCGCCAGAACTCGGCGGAAAATGGGAAATTGAGTGTCTTAACATTAGGTTTCCCCTGCCTACCATGCTGTGTACGGGATACAGCGTGAAGCTGTAAATGTATATATATATATATATATATATATATATATATATATATATAAATTAATTAATTTATCTCAAACTCAACATCTAAAGTTTCATTAAAAAAACTGAAAATGAGAAGGTATAAAAGAAAATAAAGTTTTTCAATTATGTACAAAAATATATATTTCTAAACTTTATTTCTAATTACAAATTATTGAAAATAAATAAGATCATTCGTTTTAGAAAGGCCATGCGCTTCCTGTTCTTAGTCCATAAAGTCCATCTCTGAAAAAATAAAATAATATAAATGATTTATAAGTTATAGCTTGAATGTTTTTTAATTAGAGCAATATTTCAAAATTTATTAAAATTGTCCCCAGTTAAAATTGATACCAATAGAACCACAATTTGACATTTCAATTGCTTACTCTCGTATAACATATATATTTATAATAGTTGTTATTTTATTGGCATAAGTCATCAAATTCTTAATTAAACATATTGTGATCGTACTATTTTCATTCGTTATAATTTTTCACCAAAACAAATGGAACATTAAATATATGAAATTATACAAATTAAAACACATTTAAATGTTAATGATATAAATATGAATCATATTTGATTACTTACCCACGTTTGTTTAAGTTTGCGTTACCAAGAGGTAGGGAAGCACCGGAACACTGGTTATTTTCAGCTTCTCTAAGGTTATTACAACGTCTACCAACTAAATGACTACTTCGAACACTGGAAGCAAACAGCTGTGGTGCACGTCTGTGAGAGCACATGCTGTTTCCACATCCAGGCTGACGGTTTCTACCACCATTGGGGTAGAAGTCGGCGTCGCAAATAGGGTCCATGATACCAAGAAGACCACCGTCAGTGTGGATACACTCGACGTAAACCCCGGAGTTGCGATTTAAAGCATTTGAATTTCCTCCCCACTGCGGACCCGCGGGATCCATACCTACGTTTTATAAAAGAAAATTATGTTATAATAATTGTAATCGTAACAATAAGTGTCATGATAAAAAATATTAAATAAAAAAAATACTAAATACTGACCAGTGACACGTTGAGGACGGGTAGGGGCGGCGCGACCTGCGTTACCCACAACGTGAGCACCCAAGCTGTGGCCAAGTAAGTGCAAATTGTTCCAATTTCCTCCGGCAGTATTGAATAAGAAGTTTAGAAAATTGGCAAGATGCACGCCCACATCAGGAACAGCACGAACAGAGGTGGTGTACGATCCACTAGATGTTCTCCTCCAGTCAACAATGATAACATTGACATCTGAGACGGCTAAGAATGCGGATGTAATAAGTGGATTCATATCGGTGTTCCCGTCGCTGTTCCATCCGTGTACAATAACTTTAGTTGGACGATTTCCTCTGTAGTTGGAGTTACGAATAGAGTTGGCGTTTCCGTTTACTAATATTTGACGATTAGTTGGGTTTTGTCTGGAAATTAAAATAATATAATATATTTTAAAATTTATAACAAGCTTCTTTTACCTTTTTATTATTTCCAAATATTGATATACCTGGTGAAAAGCCAGTATTCGTTACGAGCTCCGTTTCTGGCGTTTAGTAAACTTTCATCAACAGGAGCTTGAAGGTCTACAAGATGAGGTTTTCCTTCGCCATCAGGCATCCAGATATATCGGCTTTCACCCTCCACGTAGTGACTATTATCCCCTGATGCCAGAGGAATTGCGCTGCCAGAGCATACTGCAATAGTATAAGGAAATAATAAAAAAGAAATTAAATAAAAGATAAAAATCGTTAGATTAAACAATTCATTCTTAACTAAACTAACATGCTACTGTGGCGAACAAGATCAATAAAGTTTTCATGATTGTTTATTCCCCCAATATTTAGTGAAGATGATGTCGTATTTATTGAAGAAATTATCTACTTCGACAGTTTATCATTGAAATTAATCAAAAAAAATATTATTACACGATAGATAAATTAGCACATAACATACGTCATAATAAAAACAGAATAAACATATATTTTATAAATATAATAAATAAAGAATCATCGGTTGGCGGTCTCATGGATTGCATTGTCAGAAAAGAACAACATTAAAATAAAAACAAGGGAA
Organism: Heliconius hermathena; assembly: GCA_013403705.1. NCBI lineage: Eukaryota > Metazoa > Arthropoda > Insecta > Lepidoptera > Nymphalidae > Heliconius > Heliconius hermathena. Next base: position 127,058 of record JAAIXJ010001739.1, on the reverse strand, counting down.
GTATCAGCTTTCAAATAAAAAAAAGGATAATGAAAATCTCTTTATCCAGTCAAAAGTACTGGGGTAACAAACATAAAAAACAGTCGAATTGATAACTATTATAACTTAACTTAGTCTCACGCTTTATCTCTAGCAGAGTAGTCAGAGAGAACAGAGCGCCAAACGTCACTCCATCACTGTCAACATCACACATCCGTCCACTGTCATCAATCTCTTCATACATGCGCTCCGGGGGGTTCTCATGCTTTTTACGTGACCTTGTTGATGTTGACCTTCCTCCAGTATCTTTAATACTGTGTTTTCAAAGGTCAACCAAGGTCTTCCCCTACCTTTTTTTTACCACTCACTTTTACATCATAAATCTTTTTTGCCATTTTTTCATCACTCATTCGTTCGAAGTGCCCAAACCAGCTGAGCACGTTCTTCTTCATTCTCACCGATATCCTCGCTAGTATCTGCCATTCTGTGTATCTCTTCATTGTGTATTCGATCAGTTAAGCTGACTTCGTATATCCTACGAAGAGATCGCATCTCCGCCGTATTCATCTTTTTTTCATACTTCTTCTGTAACACCCACGCTTCGCTGCCGTATAACAACGTCGGTACCAACAATGCATTGTGTACGGCCAAACGCACCTGTGCTGACTTTTCGCCATCTCATCAACGCAGCTAAGGCTCCGTTAACCCTGTCACTGGGAGCAATACGCCTTTCCACATCCATCTGGTATCTTCCATCTCTAATGTACATACTTCCCAAGTACACCACTTCATTCCATTGTTCTAATATCTTACCATTTACACTGATCTTGCATTCTGTCCTTGTTCTCTTTCAAAAACCAAAACCTTTGTCTTATTCGTATTCAGGCTTAGACCATTATTTTCACACCTTTCTTCCAGAATGGTGACCAACCTCTCTTTGTTACTTCACTTTGTTTCACTTCTTGGAGACAGCTATCCAAATACAAATTGAACAACTAAGCTGACATGGCGCAACCTTGCTTAACACCCGATTGGACGTCAAACCAGGGCGACATGTCAGCTCCTATTCGCACTCAGGCTGAGTGATCTCTGTAAAGAGACTTTGAAGCCTACAGCAAGGGTCCGCTCACATTGTACCGGAGTAGTATCTCCCATAATTTCGCTCTTACAACTCTGTCAAACGCCTTTTCCAAGTCCACAAAAGCACAGAATTTTTTTGATTAACAGTCCGTGATCATGCAGAGGGAAAAGATATGATCCATATACCCTCTTCCAGGTCTAAAGCCTCCTTGGGCCTCCCAAAACAGCCATTTAGATCTACCAAACTAAAATAATTAATTCATTTTTAGGGTTCTATACCTCAAAAGGAAAAAAGACGGAACTCTTATAGAATCACTTTGTTGTCAGTTTGTCCGTCTGTCAAAACCATTTTACTTGAGATTGCGTCAAAATATAAATGTGAACTAATATTAGATATTCAGGTTTACAGGTCCTCGGAGCACAGAAATTAAGCTTTTAAATTAAAAGTTTTAATATAATACATCGTAGTCAAAAGATATCAGCATGTATGTATCGTTTTTGATTCATTTTGTATGAAATTCACTGCGCAATCAAAACCTACAGTGTACTTCCCGTAGACCTACAGTTATGAAATTTAGGACGAAGTAAGATCTCTTATAATACAAATAAAGGAAAAAATCCGAAAAATAAAAATTTATAGATATTTCATAGAATCAAATCATTATTTATATTTGTAGTTAATTTTATACAATATAAGAATATATTCGCGCAAACTTAACAATCAACATCAAAACTATAAGGTATTTCCCAATCACATTCCTGAAATTGACACTCATCACATGCCGATTGGCGAGTCCAACTCGCGCTTGGCCAGTTTTTTTCTTAAATATTAAATAAATATCGTACATACTGCACGGGTGCTGATAATTATTAACAAATTAATGTTTCAACTTTTTGTGACATTTTTGTGACTGGCTAACTCACTCAAGCCCAGCCCATTTCTAGGTGACCTAGAACTTGTCATTTGGTACCAAGGAGGAATATTAGACTATACATATATAAAGAATAATATCTGAAAACTGATAATTACCACCAAGAAAGTAAAAAAATGTTAAGCAGTTAAGTTAAGTTAGATCAAAGAACGCAGGAAAATAAAGCAATTTAAAAAATGGCAAAGTATTTATAATTATAACTAACGAGTACATTTCAGTGTGACAGTCTGAGTCTTTTATGGTTTTGTCTAGCTCTAAATCCTCTTATCACTTTGTTAGATGGTTCAGGTTAGACTTCCGACTTCGCCGTTCGTTTCAGTCTAGTTAGTTTCTTCAGTCACCAGAAAAAAGCATATAAGTATAAGTTTCAGTCAGGTCAGCCCCCGCATGGCCTTTCATCATGTCATTTCGAATCTGTAATATTTCCTAAATTATTTATTATAATGATGTACAGTAAAGTATAATTTCAATCTAGATAAAATGCTAAAAGTGACTATTATATTTATTTTCATAAGGATTAATATTAAATTATAGAAAGAACATTAACAATAAAAACCTTATAAATTTAAAATAAATGTATAATATAGAAATGGTTATAGTGGGTCAACCTTCAGAGATGAACATACACCATCGTGGACTTTTTGATATTTTTTTAAAGTATAATACAATATTTTTGTAAAACATTACTTTTATCTATTCGGGAAGCCTATGTTGGGCGGCTTTTCCTAAAAAAAACAAAATTCTTTGTTGCTTAGCGACGTTTGGCGCGCAAATCTCAATATTAGGCAATGGTTATATTAGTTAAACCAAGACACTCTGTTCTCCGACAGAAATTGGTGTCATTGCGTGTTGAGTCAAACTCAACGTCAGGATCATCATCGAGGATAAAATTTTCCATCATATTGAACAGGTTTTGGTAACGTGAGATTTTATTATTTATTATAATTCAGGGTTACACTATAACAACTATAAATAGTTGTTCATCACATAAACACGTTGAACATCCTTTACTAAGGCGGCATTTTATTATTTTTTATAGTTTGGCTAGACTATTATGATTGTTCAACAAATGTCAGATCTTTAATTTTTATATGTCAAAGGAAAAATATTTTTTTTTGTTATTGCCCCTTACACTTAACAAATTTTGTTAATGCGGCATTTCATTGTTTGTTACAGTTTACCTGGACCACAATGGTTCTACATCAGGTGCCTAGATCCTACTCAGGTCCACTCTACACAACAAAACAGGTTAAATTGAAATCTGCCAGTAGATTAGAATATATGCCTGTACAAGCAGATAGACAATTACTTAACATAAAGTGAAACGTATTTTGATTTAGTATAAAAAAATAAAATTAAATTACTATTTGATAATTTTGAAGTGTAAGATTAAAAATTACATATTAGGGTTTTATTATTAAAAAAAAATTGAATTATAATGGATTTGCAAGCACATGCAATAAATAATATCAAATGCTAGTAATAATGAATAATACGAACAAAATATTGTTGATTACAATTAATATTTTTCTTAAAAAAAAGATTTGCAATTATTTGCTTATTTGCAAACTTTTAAAAATGTTTTTTAGTATAATTGTTTAGGTTAAGAAATTTGTTATTATACTAATTATTATTGTATAATCAACTTTATGGATATAATTATGGCTAAAATCTTTGATATGTATATTTTTTGTATATTTTTCCTAAAGTATTTTTTTTTATTAGATAATATATTTTATTTATATGGAAAAAATAAATAAAGAGAGAAAAGAAAAATAAATTAACTCATAAAAATATCATTGATATATTTTGATTTTCAAGTTTTTAGTGGCGTAGATAGTTTTTTATCAATCTGTATTTACTCGGAATATTCCAGTCCTGAAAAAATATGAACAAAATAGAGTAAATAAAATGATATAGTTTGTTTTTTTTGTTGCAAGCTGTTTTTCCCATTTATTACATGTAAAACAAAATAAGTTAATTTAAGATTGATTTATGAAATAAAATGTATGTATATAACAAACATACATGTAAAATTAAAATCGATATTTTTAAGACCCTTTCTGTTACCGGCAGCTATAGGTACGTACTCCTTTCCACATCCATAATGTATCTTCCTTTATAACTAAAGATAATTCCTAGAATTACTAAATTTGTATAAATAATGATAATGTATGTGTAATTAATATAATTAACCAACATGACTTTTTGTTAGAAAAGTAGTATTATAATGCGGTATTATTTGCATAAATGATAAATTTTATTACCTTGACTTATTCAAGTCACTGTTTCCCATTGGATAAAGATTTCCTTTGCAAACATCCCTTTTTGCGTCTCTCAAACTATCGCATTCATTTGCGTATAAATAATTATATTTCACTGAAGCCGCCATGTACTCATAACCTTTACTGTGAGAACACACACTAATCCAACATCCCGGCATGTGGGAGCCGCCGTTTGGATAGAAATCTGCATCACCACAAGGTTCTTTATAGCCGTAAAGGTTGCTTGTATGTATTACTTCAACATATTGTGCATCTGTTTCTTTTAATCGACTTTTATCTTTTGTCCACAGTGGCCCAGCAGGATCTAAAGCTGTAATATAGTGTATTATAACATTGTATTTATGCGAACGTGGCACATTACGAAGAATTTTCATTCATATCTATACCTGTTATTCTTCTAATTTGCGATTTTGTACTCCGGCCTGCATTACCGGCAATATGCGCTCCAAGGCTAAATCCCACCAAATGAATGTTATTGTACGATGCTCCTAAAGAAACTAACCATTCGATAAATACACCGAGTCCTTGTCCTAAAGTTACTACCCCATATTTGGCAGTCAAATAATTTCGATTGGCTAGTTCACTCCATTCGAAAATTATTACATTTACATCATCATCTTCGAGAAATGCTGAAAGCATGCTGAAATTTTAATATTTTTTATTTGTTTACTTCATTTGTTAAGTATTCAGAATTCGGGCGGAGAGTGGGGGATGGAGTGTTTCAGCACAAGGTTCCCTCTGCCTACCCTGCTGTGTGCGGGATACAGCGTAAAGCTGATTTATTTTTAATTAAACTGCTAAATCAGCATATCTGTTTAATTTTATCCTGATCTTTGTTTGTGTTAAGTTTGTTTTATATCAATTTTATTGTTTTACCTAATTTGCAGTGTAAATTAGGTAAAACAATAAAAATAGTCTTTAATTTTTTTATGCTTTTAATTTGTTACCTTCCGTGAGTAATTGGTTCATCTCGTTATTGCCACTTCCAAGCCACCCGTGAATTAAAAATACCATGGTTCTATTGAAATCCAAATGAGATGTCAAAATACTTTCTTTGTCTTTATAAATGAGGGATTCATATTGGTTTGGATTATTTCTATAAAATGTAAAAAAAGATATTTTAAAAATACTGAAAATATTTTAAATAATTATAAAAATTTTGCCTAAATTCAATATCTTAACACATCACCTAATTTATTATACATATTTATAGATATTAGTCATTTTGTTTTTATCTGATAAATCTCAAGTCCCAAATACTGAAAAAACTTAAGGCAAGTTATATAATATAATTCATTTAATTTCACTTAATAATCTTCATTTATTTTATTATACATTAATGAAATTATTATATAAAATATTAAATATTATTAGAATAAAATAATAAAATTATTATAAAATACAAAAAATACTTAACCGTGTGTGTAACCAGTAGTTATAACTGCTTTGCTTTCGGGCATACATTGCTATAATACCATCATCTACTGGCTCGCTAGTATCAACAAGATGAAGCAAGCCATCACCATCTCCAGGAAATAAAAAGAATCTTTCTTCTTCGGTATATTGTTCTCTTAATACATTTGCAGAACTTACTATACGATAAAAATATTAATATTTAATATTATAAAAATACTTGAATTTAAAGATAAAGTAAATATTTTCACGCATTACCTGTTATAAATACAGTTATAATAAACAGTTGATTCATTTTATCGAAACACTGGATCAATGTTATTGGACTAGTTAAAATGATTCCCTTTAAAACAATGTGTTATTCTCGAAAATACCTTTATCTTTTGATTAGTTTGATAACATGTAACTGTTACATTTGAATTATAAATATTTAATAATAGTTTTTGTTTATAATTGTGCGTATGTTCGAAATTGTAAGATTTATTTAAATTATCGAAACAGAAGTAATCTGACACTGGCGATATATTCAGATAAGATATCAAGGTGAATTTATTTTTATAGGTATATCGAAATTTTTGTCCAAATGTTTTGGAAGATGAAAATCCGCAGCTGAATAGCTGATCTGAGTTTATAATATTACCAGTTTGATACTTATATTCCGTTATAATATATTTGGTTGATGTCTAAATAACGGTTTATAAAACATAAGAAGAAAAGTACGAGAATATTAGGGAGGCCGTCGTGGGATAAGCGTGTGTGTTACTGCTAACGCGAAAGTTGTAGTTTCGAATCTTACTCGGGGGAATGAATTATTATTTATTAATATTTGAACTTCTTCGATCTGGTAACAAGACAAATCGCGGCGATGAGTTCCACCACTGAACACGCAATATCTCGAAAATTCAGAATTCGCGAACGGAATCATTAAGACACCTTAACACTAGGTTCCCTATGATTGCTAATGCAGGATACAGCGTAAAGCTAAAAAAAATAGGATTATAAAATACGGATCTTCGTCTTTTTATCTAAGACTTAGCGCCGCAATATAAGCCGGAAGTATGTAGATAAAGCTGAACGTCATATCTCCTACCTACGTGATAAACAAATAAAAAATACCTTTGAAATTGAATTACAAATATAATATAAATTATTTTAAATTAGCAATTTGAAATTTAAGTAAAATTATTATTTTTTAACTTGTATTACATTATTAAAAATGTATATTTATTAAAAATACAGGCGATACTGTATGCTGACTGCTAGTTTTAATCAATTTTAAGCCTCATGGCACAGTTACTGAATTACTTTTATGGAGGTCAATTAATGTGTAGCATGGGATTAACTAACAATTGATTAGTAGAATATAGATAAAGTTAAATGACGCTATCGTGGTTCAATTGGTAAGTAAACTTACATGATGGCTGTGGTTTTGATCACCGCTCGAGGATATTTATGTAAATATTTTGAAAGATATTTTGTTTCTGAGTATGGTTAGTATAAAGCAGCAGTTGTGTATCTCTCAACATGGACAAGAAATGTGCTAGAAGTTTGTGAAATTATTAAAAATTATATAATGAAACTCAATAAACTTGGGTTTGTAAAAGATCGATAGATTTTAGATGTTGTTTAGAAGATATTTATAAAATACCATAGAATTCGATGTCCTAATTTATCTAGCGTTTAGTGATTTTCTATAGATTATTCAGTACAAGTTTAATGAAGAAAATTATCTATAATAAAAGATTAACCAGATAATTAATAGATTAAGATGTTTATATATTTATTTATTTATCTCTCATTCTTTTATTGTCATTTTGTTTTGTCAAATAGCACTAGTAGAGTATAGTATAGTATAGTATAGTATATAATAAAATGTTACAAATTCAAAGTCTAATTACTTTTAATACTTTATTACTTTGATAATAGTTTTTAAAGTTGCCTTATAAATCTATGAATTGAAGTTTCCGTATAAATGTTATGAAGTAACTAATTTAGAAATTAGTGTTGTCGTTTAAAAGGGCCAATTGCTTCCAGTAGATAATGCATAGATACCATATCTGAAATGAACAGAAAATAATATAAAAATATACAAATACAGTAATTACGAGTGTTATGAATGTAATATTGATTAAAGCGTCTGGGAAAAATTATCAGATAGTGCAACTGTTGCTTATAATTATTGTAAATATTATAAATAAAAAATAGATTTGCATCATATATTTTTCTATAAGGTACCATTATAAAGAGAAAGTTGAGGACGGAAAAATAAGTCACTAAAATTATTCTGCCTACTTACAAAATGCAAGATATGCCAAAAAAAAAATAAAAAAATATGAATTATCAAATTTTAGTATTTACCCAGACTTTGTTAAGTTTCCATTTCCCATGTTCAGAATTTCACCATTACATCGGTTGAGAACAGCTTGTAATAAATTTGAGCAACGTCTGGCGTTAAAATGGTTCGTCCTTACGCTTGAAGCGAAAAATTCATAAGATCGAGCATGAGCACATTGGTTTGTGGTACAACCTGGTTGTGACCTTCCGCCGTTTGGATAAAAATCCGCATGAGCTATGGGTTCGGTAATTCCTCGAGCTAAGATATTTGAATGAATAACTTCAACGTATTTGCCAGATTTTTCGTTCAATGCAAAAGAATTGCTCCAGAAAGGACCAGCTGGATCCAACCCTAAAATGAAAATATAATTTTATATACATATTGTTAAAAATATAAAAATCATTATAGATATTTTACAATGAATTCCATAAGAGGACATAAATAATTATAAAACTATTTTAATATAGGTTTAGATATATATATATATATATATATNTATATATATATATATATATATAATAAAAGAAAACTATAACTAATTAGCACATAAAATGTTTTCAGACCAGTTATTCTTCTGGGTCGGCCACCCACATATCTTCCAGCGTTACCGACCAAGTGTGCTCCTAGACTGTACCCAATAAGATGTACGTTATCCCAGCTGCCACCTTCAATGTTAATAAGCCATTTTAAGAACATTCCTAAAAATCGCCCAGCACCTGGCACCCTTACAGATGCACTGACATAGTCTCCGTATGCACTGACTCTCCAATCTAAGACTATGACATTTACATCATAATTATCTAAATATGCAGATGTGATCATGGTGTTAACTGGAGAATGACCATCGCGGTTCCATCCATGCGCTATCACTTTTATCGGTTTGTCACTGTCGTAATTTGAAGATCGTACGGAATTAATATCACCATTAACGATTATTTGGGGAGAGTTCGGGTTTTTTCTGTAATGTATATGATTCGAATATATGTATGTATACTAAGATTATTCGAATATATTGAAGAGATTAAAAAAAATAACATAATTATAATATTAATATCTTAGTATGATTGTACACATAACTAGATTACAAAAATACCTTGTAAAAAGCCAATATTCATTATTATCTATAGCTTCCAGAAGATTTTTGTTGATAGCGCTTTTGATATTTTTATATTTTGGTAATTCTCCTATGTTTAAGTTTTCTTCATCAGTAGGTACATATTTTTCTTTTGAAGCTATATTAATAGTTGTACCGGCACAAACTAGATTGAACAGTTAAAATATTATTTATGTTTTGGTTATTAAGTAAGTATCTATATTTTATTATTAAGTAATCAATATTTTCAAATTATAAAGTACCATTAGTACTATATAATTTGAAAATATTGATTTCTTTCACAGGTTGACTGAGTCCATTACATACATATACCCCACCATCCATTATTAAAAGTTTTAGAAAGATTTAGACATCAATACCATACTTACATGCCAAGTACGCAGTCGGAAGAAGTATACTTTTCATATTTTGTATACTAATACAACTGGTAACTAGTTTGAACAATGGCACGGATGTTTTATTATTTATTTTATATAAGTTAATAATTAACGTGATAACTAATCATTATAATCTAATACCTTTGTTCATTATAATTTGTGCGTGATTGATAGAAACAGTCGGCGTGAAAGATTGTGACCATATGCGTATATTATGTTTTTTGTAGACACGTAAAGCCAATTTTACACATCATTAAATAAAGTTTTTGGCTTGATTCTGTTGGTTTCATTTTGTGCATCATATATTATATTATTATAAAACCTTTATACATATGATAAGAACAGGATGATTTATGTATTAAATTACCTAATTTAACACATTAAATCAACGTGTTTAACTTTTGTCGCAGTTATTGGCTGTTGATTATTATCGCGCATCTTTAACATTTATCAGAATAGGTAAAGAACACATGTGATGATAAGTTATTTTTCATAACTAGTTACATTAAAGATATTACCTTTTGGATCGTGCAATTTACAGCCAAATTTTACTTAACCAGATTCGATAAAATATATTTTAAATGTAAGCAATGCACGAGTAGGATTTATCCGCAACAATTGTATTAATGTAGATACGTCTCAGATAGTTCAGAAGTGCCTTTAATTTATTAAATAAAATCTGCTTCACAGTGTATCCCGCACACAGCGGGGTGGGTTATTCAGGAGAAAAATTACGAATACTAATACGTTTTGATTAAATAAAACAAAAAAAAAAAATAAAGATAGTACTCATCTTGATTATCCAACTGAGTATCATATTGTATTAGACCTACGTTGTATCGGAGTATTTTATACTGAAACGTAACTTTCTACGTATTATACCTATACAGTGTTTTGTTTCTTTCATTACCAATTTACATTAAAGCACAGTTTTAACTAGTTTATAAATGCCTAATACAATTAAAACAAAAAAGATTTTGCCTAAAAAGGAAAATTATTTTTTCAAACAAAACAAATAATAAAATTATCGTTGTAAATTAAAATGCCATATGTTAAGAATGACGCCGGAGACACCTAACGTGACCTATCAAAGCGATAACGCCGCACACGCATCATTCACGAAATCGAGTCGTAGGTATTGTTTATTTATGGTAATTTAAGTTTATTATAGAAAATAAGTAATTGCGTAAAGTAGTACGAGAGATATTTTTGCAGAATGAACGTGGCAGATCTGCAACGTTTATTAGTATTTTTGTAGAAGTGGTGTTCACATTATTGGTGTCTATTCGTAATTGTGTCACACGCAATACAGTTTGGATAAAAATAGTAAAATGAAAAAAAAATCCTACGTCAAAACTGTTGACGAATCCTGATTATTTTTTTAGGTGTGGGTTTCAAATATTTCTTCTATATCCTGCTCCCGTAAAAGGAGCGCAGACGATTCCACCTGTATAAATTTGAGCACCCTCATCAAAAGAAAATTTAGAATATTGTAATTACTTTTTGAGGCCAGTCGTGGTGCAGGGGTACAAAGTGTGACTGTAAAATCGGCTGGTTGTGGGTTCTCTCTCCTTATATAAAAATTAAGTAGAAAATGATAAGTAAGATAAAATACTTTTTTCTTATTTTCATCGAACTACTCAAAATTTATTGAGCTTTGCGTCTAGCATTTCTTTGAAAAGCAAGAAAACAAATAATTTGCAGTGTTAATTTTAGCTAAGATAAAAATGAACTGAGCGCCTTGTTCCTAAAAAAAATATTTATGCTTTTTTGTGTTATAGCTATTTATTAAATGTATATGAAATACGCAAAATTGGAATAAGTTAATATATAAAATCCATTAGTAGACATCTAAATGCAATAGAAAATATGCGCGGGTAGAATTACGCGACGCCGATTACGTACCAATAATTTGATTTATAGGTATACTCATAATAACTTTTANAGTAAATATTTCATCTCCTCGAGTGGGGATCGAACCCACAACCAGTCGATTTTACAGTCACACCTCGTGCCGCTGCGCCACGACTGGCCTCTATATATATTTATATTATGGAATAATAAATTTTAAATGTGTCAAAAATTGCTTAGTTGACAATCTTAAGTTTGCCGACGTATGCACTCATTTTGTATGAAATTAACTACAATTATAAGTATTTTTAACATTTTTAAAGTGTTATTCCACACATAGGAAAGAAAAATATTTATTTAGAAAACGTATAAAAGTCGGTTTGCAGGAGGCGCGGGTTTGAGTCCCGCTACGTTAAAATTTTCATACGTTTTCTAAATAAGTACAATTATAAGTTTGCAAAGTGGTATATGTATGGAATATCTATAATATTTCACTGTATTGATATTTCCCTTTATTTGTACTGTAAGTTTTCAAATCTTGTCAAATTTTATAACTGTAGATCCAAGGTATATATTGTAAAGGTTTTGATTACGTGGTGAATTTCATACAAAATGCAACAAAAACGTATGTATAAACGTTCATATTTTTGATTGCATTGACTAAGAAGCTTAATTTTTTTATACTTTAAAGGACCGTAGAAAGACCTGAATATTTGATATTAATTTCAGATTTATAAATCCATGCAATCTCGAGATAAATGCTCTTGACAGACGGACAACAAAGTGATCATATAAGAATTTCGATTTTTCCTTTTGGGGCACGGAAACATAAAAATAAAAAATATCAATAATTTATTGTATACTCATAATTGAAAATAAAATATATATATATATAAGAATGTGAAATATCAATTTGTGATTAATTATAAAAAAATATGATGTTACTGACGTTACGACTTATTTTAACGGAATAAAATAGAACAGTAAAATAAAACATACAATCGAGTATTATTATTATATTTATCCTTTTTTCACTTGATTTACGCTTTCGTTTACGTATTATATTGTAATTCTCTAGAAAGGCCAGCTGTTGCCAGTCCGCAAGCTGTAGATACCCGTTCTGTAATTGTAATAAAACCATAATGTTGCGTAAAATATTAAGACTATCATAAATAGTTGCTGGCATTCTTATTGAAATTTAATTGTATTAAAATAGTAAGTGTGAAATGTAAATATCCACATTTTAGTTTTCCTTAATGAAGCAAATAATGATTTGCTTTCTGAACACCAAATCTTGCACTTAAATTTTTAAATCGTTACTTTTATTTATTAAGGCTGAAATGTACTCACTAAGCGACGGCTATTTAAGATTTACTTTAAATAAAACGAATGAAATGTAATTTGATATCAAAAATTCAAGTTAAAGATTAATAAAAATGATTCATTCATTCATTTTATTAAGATTGTGTAGCGAAGCAAAGCAATATTATAAATTTCAATTACACACCCTTTCTTGTTCAATATCCCATTACCCATGCGAAGCTGAGCTCCGGTACATGCACTTAGTTCTGCTTCGCGGATGTTGGCACAACGTCTTCCGTTAAAGTGGTTTGTTCTTACACTCGAAGCAAATAGTTCATTAGCACGTCCATGAGAGCAGGTACTGATGAGGCAGCCAGGCTGGGGATTTCTACCACCGTTGGGATAAAAATCAGCGTGTGAAATGGCATCCATTATACCTAGGATTCGCCCATCGGTATGGATAGATTCCACATAGATACCTGAGTTACGATTTAAGGCATTTGAATTTCCTCCCCATGTAGGACCAGCGGGATCCAAACCTATGTACAAATTAGAATATACAATTAAAACTCAAAAAATATTAGTAAATTTTGATAAAAATATACCAATATAATATATTCATAGATAAAGCACCTGTTACGCGTGCTGCGCGTCCTCCAATAGTGCGTCCAGCATTTCCTACGACATGAGCTCCCAAACTGAAACCCACCAAGTGAAGTTGATTCCAGTTGCCTCCAGCATTATTAAAAAGCCATTGTAGGAAATTTCCGAGATGTCTGCCGACATCTGGGACACCTCGAGCTGCAGCATTATAATTTGAATTGGCGAGATTGTTCCAATCTACTACAATAACGTTAACATCTCCTGAGTCAAGAAATGCTGAAGTGATTAGCGGGTTCATGTTAGAGTTGCCATTGTTATTCCATCCGTGAACAATTACTTTAGTCGGTCGATTTGCTCTGTAGTTGGAGTTTCTTACTGAATTTATATTACCGTTAACGAGTATTTGGCGACTGTTGCGATTTTGCCTATGAAATAACAATTAAAATGATAAGAAAAAATAAATACAGTTAATAATAAATCAGATGATTTTAATGTACTTCAACAATATAATAACAACATGTTTAAACGAATTGGATTATTGATATATTACCTAGTGAAGAGCCAGTATTGATTGTTAGCACCATTTCTAGCAACATATAACATATCCTCATCAACTGGCGCCTGCAGATCTACGAGCTCAGGGCTATCATCTTGCCCTGCCATCCAAATATAACGACTAATGCCTTCTACATAATGGCTATTATCCAGTGGCACTGGGGGAATCACACTACTGTATCCCACTGAAAGAAAAAATATATATATATATATATATATATATATATATATATATATATATATATATATATATATATATATATATATATATATTAAATAATCTTCATTATTCATAGTAGCAACCATATGTAAATTAATATCTTATATAATATTACAAAAAATACAATTAACATTACATGTTACTAAAGTCAAAAGAAGTACAAAAGACTTCATATTTGTGCTCTCGATTTTTTTCCTCTTTCTTGTAGTGTATTTATGTTAATTTTTATCTTATAATATAGATCTTATCTTGTCTTAGGTCTTCGTTAAGATAATTGTCAGTTGTAGAATATTAATATAGGGAGACCACAAACAAAGTTTTTATTTTAAAAACAAAAGAATAAGAAAGTATTATTTTTATCAATTATTTTTATATTAGACAAAAATAAATAAAAGAAATTACTTTAATTTGTAGTTGTTTTTACTCCTTTACTCCAATAAACGTTTAGACAATAAGATACATAATAAATTGAGCGAAAGATAGGTTATCCATTTGGCTTTAACTAGGGTCTTCTTCTGCTCGCATAGCTCGCGAACCTCTTCTTACTTGGCTTGTTGGAATGACAAAAAAATAAATCTTCTTCCAAAGACGAGGGTTTGCTTTTCTACTATACTAAAAAGTAAAAGTCATAAATGTAAAAGTATTTGGGTTAATATTAGAGTTAATAATTTAACACATTTTTCAAAAAGTCCTAAATTACTTAACCCTTCATTGGGAACCATGTATAAAATAATTTGCTATTTGGCGTTATATATTCATTTCAATTATTTATAAATTGTACAATATTATTATTTAATTTGATTGTTAATGATTGATTTTTTTATTGTATTTATTATTATTAAATAAGGAAGAAAGAATGCCATAGTTGTAACAGCCTCTAGGTTAAAGGTGACAATTACATTTTTAAAAGAAAGCATTTAATTATTATTAAAAATTGGCAGAATGTTGTTTCACTTGTTTACCCACCAGCTGAGATTATACTTAGAAATATATATCGATATATCATAATTAAGTTATCAATCAAATGAAACATATATATCTGTACGACGCGACGTATAGTGTCATCAGACTTTTTGTCAATTAGTCTTCAGTTCCTCTCTTTGATGTTTCATATAAAAATCAGATGGGTATTTAACAGGTTGGATTTTTTTAATATATTTATTGTACTACGTTTTTGAAATTGGTAATTTTGATACTAAATTATGGATATCAAATAGAAACAAACTTAAGTTATTTATAAATTATTACTAGTCATGCCTTAACTTGTTGTTGTGTTGTTAACCTTCGGCCTACATAAAAATAAAAACACTAGATATATAATAGATATTTCAAAGTAGGAAGAAAGTATAAGTTATTAAAGTGGAGAAAGTTAAATGAAATGAACGACAAATATAAGTTTTAGATGTTTTTTTTAATCATATTTAANATATATATATATATATATCCTGAAAATTTTCATATTTACTTAAAAAATATATGTTTATATCGCAAAAAACCGTTACAGCGTTAAGCTAATAAAAATGTATATTTTTATTAGCTTAACGCTGTATCTCGCAAACAGCAGTGTAGGTAGAAGCAATCTGGGAACCTAGTGTTAAGCACTCCGTTTCCTTTAAGACACTTCCACTCGTCACTAGCTGCAGGATTCCAGAGGTATTGCGTTGAGTGGCGGATCACTTTGTTGCCCATCTGTCCGTCTGTCAAGACCTTTTATCCCGAGATCAGGTGAATGATTGAAATAATCAAAAAATGAAATTAATATCAAATATTCTAGTCCATGGTTCCTTAGAGCACAGAAAAATCGTTGTATCGGTATTTTATATCAAAAAACCTAAAGGATAATCAAAATCTATAGGGTATTTGTGGATCCATATGAAATTTGGCAAGAAGTGAGAACTTGTAGTACGAATAAAGGAAAAAATCCAAAAACTGATAACTTGTAGAGATTTCACAGAAAAAAATATTTACAAACCTATAATTGTACTCGTAGTTTATTTCATACAAAATGAATGCATACTCGTACATAAGGATATTTCAATTTGTTAACTTTTATAAGTTGTTGTTGTCTCAATAGCATACTGGTACAAAATCGAAGATCGAATACGACTCGGACTTCCATACCGAGGGGTATGCAAGTCCGAGTCGTATTCGATCGGTCCTTATGGGAACTATTATACAAAAATGCAACAATAAGGTTTTAATATTTTTAACATTATCAGTCTTATGTGCTTTGCAAGCATACATTATATATTAAAATAGAAGTATATTAAGTAAATAATTTAGTAGTTTAAGCTGGCGAAGCCGCGAGAGGGTCACTAGTATACTCGTATATATATTCTGTATGTATATATATTGCGTTTTTATCTTTTGAGGTACGGAATCCTAGTTATTATGTAAATTAGTATGCAGTATAGTTTATGGCATATAGATTTTATTATTTTTATTTAAGTCAGCCCTTTATACTAAGATTACATATAAAATAATAATACATATATCCATGCGTTCTTAGATCTTTTTATAGTAAGGGTTACCTTTATACCATTTTTTCTTTTGTTTTTCTTTTTTTTTTATATTATATAATAATATTAAGGTAGTCTAATCTTTTAAGTGTATTACAAAAATAGGAGAGGAGAAGAGAATGGTAATGCGGCCACCCATTTTAATTTTGAGGTCCAGTGTGAAAAGTAAGAAGAATACAAATCTAAATTATACATCATCGGTTTGAATATTTATCTATACATGATATACTATGGAATAAAAAATGCAACAGAATATTAAAACATATGTATATTCCGAATAAACGCAAATTTAACGATTTGAGATCAAGTGAGGGTTATATGACCCACCTTTATCCAGTTTAAATGTATTGAAGTTAATGACAAAAATCACAAATTTATGTCGTCTGCACAGCCAGTGTGAGTCCATAAGTTGTAGGTTCGGCGCTGAAGGCACTCTTCTCCAAGTTTCTCCCTAGAATATCTCGTGTCACAAAATATTCAGAGTGTATCTGAGTCCTCAAGCGAGGACGGTCATTTTTATCACATTCAGACGACGTCTACGACTTTATCATAATTTGATCTACGGCTGGATATCACATCTCTTTGTTACCGGCTAAATCTGCTGGCGACATACTCTCTATTATCTCGGCTGATTCCCTGTCTCGATCCGTTTCCGTTTTCACAATTTTTTCTGATAGCAAAGATTCGCCTCATTTGGTGCATGATGCTGGGGACAACAAATCTTATCTAGGCAAACAAGTAAAATATCCAAATACCATACAAATATATTTGTATGTTATATGGCCCCCGGAACCATAATGGATTATTATCCATATTTACCTTAAAAATCCTGAAGGACAACGTTCATTAAACATAATGTCGAACTCTCCGCAGCTTGAAGCAAATTAAAAAGTTTTGATGAGTGCCGTTTTAAACTGCTTTGTAAAAAATACGGGAATGGGCTGCCTTCTCTCAGATTTTTTGTATAGTTTTAATGTAGTCATATTAATGTTCCGTTCCGTTCCGTTAAAAAACGTTTCAAAGGATAGCGTGATTCTTAATAACAAATTTCAAGGGGGGACCACGATACCTGCGGTGGCAACAATAACTCATACTCCTATACTAAACCAACTGCTAGATATAGATATTTTTTAATATTCTTTGCACAGTAAAAAATATATATAACGTGTAAATTTTTATAATTATTTAATATTTACTTAAATTTATATTTCCATTTCTTCGCTCTGGTGTCGAGGTTAAGCGCGGCGTTGAGTTCTCCCACTCAACACGCAGTGCCTCCAGAATTTGGCAGAAAATGGGGAACGGAGTGTCTTAACACTAGGTTCCTTCTGTCTACCCTGCTGTGTGCGGGATACAGCGTGAAACTGATAATAGCTATCTTTCTAATTACTATTCTAGATAGTGCGATATATGTCGACTGAGCTTTATTGATAAAACATTATGTCGTCACTTGTTTGTTTATTTCGTATAAACCAATGAGATAAGATTGATTGCCTCAGATAGATGGATTAAAGTAATTTTTTATTATATTAAAATGTAATCATCAACTGGGGGGCCTTATAGTTCTGCACTCGCAACTTTCAGAAGAGCAGCTTATGATTTTTTATTTGTTGTCTAACGAAAAAATATGACTACAACAATATGCCAAATCCGACCCTAAGATCATAAATTAAATTTGGTTTATGGCTTAGAAATTATAGAGTTTATTGTTCCAAAATATGTAATATTATGTTGATGCTTAGTGAGATACTATGCTTTACAAGAGAAGGTAACGTTCTAGAACGTGTAATCTGATAAATATACTGATTATGCACGTAAAATGTATTTATGTTTATTACAATAACATATTTGTTCCACAGTACACACAAAATAAAGTAGGTCTATTTATATTGGAGACTTACATCTCTACGCAAAGTCAAAGCGTCAAGCCTCGTATAGATTATTAAGTCCCCATACGAAAGGCTTTATTCTGTATGCTATCAAATGCATGGCTTATATGGATTGCCAATATACAGTTGGACAAAAGTAGTTCATTTATAGATTGATTATTTCATTTCCCAATTTTAGTTACACTAGGTCATGCAAAGATAACCTGACCAAGGTAACGGAAAAATTCTAATATAAACATTCGTATAAATAATTGATCTCAATGATTTTACTACCAGGTCACTTTGAGACCAGTCGTGGCGCAGGGGCACAAAGTGGGACTGTAAAATCGACTTCGGGTTCGATCTCCATTCGAGGAAAAGAAATATTTATTTACATTTATATTTTCATTTCTTCGCTCTGGTGTCGAGGCAAAGCGCGGCGTTGAGTTCCGCCACTCAACACGCAATGCCTGTAGAACTTTGCGGAAAGTGGGGAACGGAGTGTCTTAACAATAGGTTCCCTCTGCCTACCCTGCTGTGTGCGGGATACAGCGTGCAGCTGATTTTACTACCATATCACCGGCTTAGAGTGTTAACCAGTAAATCTGTTTTTAGTCTTTATGTACTCGTACTTTTTTATACCATTCAAAAGCGTAAAAAAAATGCCCATTAGGATGTTAGCAGGTTTACACTCTAAGCCGACGAAATTTTAAAATAATATGAGAGCAAAATTATGGAGCTGATAACTTTGATAATGACATAACGAATGGTATATTATTCATATTATGAACGTTGTTTATTTTCTGCGTCTGGAATCGGGGTGTTTGTTTTACAGGTAACTTACTAGCTAGAATTTGAATCGCATAATCCAATAGCGTTAAAGGAAATATACTTTTAATTATTTGAATGGATTATTACTAGGTAAACTGGATATCTACTTTAGAATCATCATCATCATACAACCTTTTCGTTTTCTTCTTGTTCTTCTTGTCACTCTCTTCCCCCCATTTTCTGCCGAATTCTGGAGGCATTGCGTGTTGATTGGCGGAGTTATACTCGTACATATAAGAAAATATCTTTGTTTATAATACTCTTTAGAGATCATTTATGCAATTGCAATTAATAAGTACCTATACTGTATTTTATTTATATCTTAATATGTTCAAAATAATATACTCGAAGTAAATTTAAATAATTTATTTGTTAAATAAATAAAAATACATATATTATGTACAAAAAAGTCGTTGTTCATTGAAGTTTTTTTTGTTTGTAAATTTTTTCACATCTTTAGAATGGCCAACTGTTGCCTGTTCGTAAAGAGAAAAGCCCCCGTCTGTAATAGAATAATTTAATTTTTATTTCTTTTTAGTTCTACGCCTTTTTTTAGCTTCATCTGTAAGAGAATTTCTTTTTGTGTCCCGTTTATATTTCTTTTTGTGTAGGCAGAGGTAATTTGAGGAAATGAATTATGAATTATTAACATTTTCATTTCTTCGCGTGTTGCCTTGTTACCAGAGATTGGATTCACCTAAGTGGGAATCGAAGCCACAACTGTCGCGTTTATAGTCACACTCTTGTACCGCGACTGCCTTTTTTATAATAATGTATAATTTTTGCAGAGAGTTTGGGTCTCTATCTTAGCGTCTTTAAATTCATCCGATTTAGTGGTTCATGTATACGAGTTTTGCACTAACAATGCATTTATTTTATACTTATACTGTGGGCAATTCCTGTTACAGTAAATTTTTTACTAATGCAATGCCAAATATTTCGATGCAAACAACATTGAATCAAAGTGTTAAATGAGCTTATAAAAGTATAAAGAAAGGATTACGTACCCTCTTTTGTTTATATCGCTATTACCCATGCGCAGTTGAGCGCCAGTACACGAACTTAGCTGCGCTTCGTTAAGGTTATTACATTGTCTTCCAATGAAATGATTTGTTCTTATACTGGAAGCAAAATATTCATTAGAGCGGCCGTGAGAGCAGAGGCTAGTAAGGCATCCTGGCTGCATATTCCGGCCCCCATTAGGATAAAAATCAGCATGCGAGATTGGGTCCATTATACCGAGTATGCGTCCGTCTGTATGGATGGATTCCACGTAAATCCCGGAATTGGTGTTTAAAGCTAAATAATTTCCTCCCCACTGAGGGCCTGCAGGGTCTAAGCCTAAAATTGAAAATATATATTTATTTATGGCATATTTAAAATCACGATCAAACATATTTGTCATATTTTTAAACATTTTTTAAAGTGTTATTCCACACTTAGGAAAGAAAAATACTTATTTAGAAAACGTATAAAAACCGCTGCGTTCAAATTTTTATACGTTTTCTAAATAAGTATATTTGTCATAGTTACATGATACATTTTCAAAGCATAACTGCGATACCTGTAACACGCGCTGCGCGTCCTCCAATAGCACGCCCAGCATTTCCTACAACATGTGCTCCTAAACTAAATCCAACCAAATGGAGTTGATTCCAGTTTCCACCGGCGTTATTAAAGAGCCAAATAAGAAACCGTCCAAGATGATTACCAACATCAGGCACTCCACGCACGGCGACGTTGTAAAGTGAATTGGCAAGACGATTCCAATCTAGTACAATTACGTTTACATCTGCTACCGCTAGAAATGCGGCTGTTATCAGTGGATTCATATTACTGTTGCCATTGTTGTTCCAGCCGTGGACAATTACTTTTGTGGGACGGTTGGCACGATAGTTGGAATTCCTAACTGAATTAATATTATCATTTACCAATATCTGACGACTTGTGGGATTTTGCCTGTAAAAAAAATCGTAAATGCATATAGCTATTATAATTATTTGTAGCTTCATCCTCGTTTTAACTTGGGAATACAGTATCGATGATACTGGAGGGGAAAGGTCTCGTAAAAGCAGGAGGAAGTCTCGGAGGACATAAATGGGATAAAAAGAATTAATTCATATATTAGTTCGCCATAGCTGTACGTTGGAGTCAGAAATATATCTGAATTGATTCACACTGTTTTCAACTTTATTGAATGCCGGAGAAAGAAGAGTGAAAATGGAAAGTACATGCATTTGAAGTGCATTTGAATTAATTAAAATAATATGAATTTGTTATTTAGGTCTATGAATTCTAGTATTATTAATTTGTTAATAAAATTATATCATAACAAACGATAGGATATTAAGAATAACGGAGGATACGATAAAAAAATATTAACTACCTGGTGAAAAGCCAATATTGATTATCGGCACCATTTCGGGTACTTAAGAGTCCCTGTTCGTCGACTTCAGCTTGTAGATCTACAAGCACAGGTTTATCGTCCCTGTCTGCCATCCAAATATAGCGGCTCTGTCCTTCGACATAGTGGCTATTATCTCCTGGTACAAGAGGAATTGCATTGCAGGAACTAACTAAAATGAATTATCTTAGCATTAAAATATATTATTCGATTTAAAATTATGTAAACATAATAATTTTAATTTTCTTACTAACAGGCTACTGAAGCGAGAATAATCGCTAAAACCTTCATGATTATAGTTTTCTCGTTTCGTTTTTTTGCGCTATATATTTTATGTTTTATCTGTAATTATGATCGTAATCTATCATTATATTTTATATATGTAATTAAAAAATCGTTATTAATAAAAATAAGTTGCAACTAGTTTATAAAAAAATAATAAATTTTATTGTTATATATGATTTATTGCACATAATTACGAAAAAATGTACAAAAGACGAGCTTAACGCTAAAGCTCTACACTAAACGCTCTAAACTCTATGCCATATGTATCTAATAATAAGTGTACAGGTGTGCAGAAGTAAAATATACGTACATATACATAAATTTGCATCTTATAAATACATAATTATACATATTATACAATGCATAATTATATAAATATACTAGCGGCCTGCTCGCGGCTTCGCCCGTTTAAGTTTGTGAATTGTTTGTTTTAATAAATAATGTATGCTTGCAGCGCACTTAAGATTTCTTATGTGAAAATTATTAAAACGATAGTGTGGCATTTTCGATTTTCATTAAAATTTAAAAAAATATATTGGGGACATTTAACAAAGTAATAGAACCAGAAACAATGATGTTTAAAAATGTTGTCCGTTTGTTGGTTTTTTTGTTAGTCGACGCTTATGTCAGAAACGACTTAACCGATTAAAGGAGCGAAGACGCAAGCGCGGTGCGGAAGCGGTAAAATCGGTTTAATTCTTTTCATTTACTTTTTATTGTAACATTCGTCATGTATGAATGGTGTAATCGCTATCTCTATATATAATAAAAGGATAGAACTGTCGATTCTGTACATGAAAGAATTAAAAAAAAATTAGATGGGTTAATATATCGATTATAGAACGTAAAAACCAATCAGCAGAATTCTTGTCTGTCTGTCTGTCGGTCCGTCTGTCTGAAATTGATAAATTTTTACATGGTCCTAGGCCTAGGGTCTCAAGGCACATTTTTTTTGGATTTCATCCCGAATTTCATGATAGCTTTCTTTAAAAAAAAATAAAAATCGAAAAATTTAAATTACTTAAGATACCGATTACTACTGCATGGAAGTTAATGAATTTTGGCATGGTAATAGTTCAAAGCCTAAAGCACTGAACTAAATTAAAATAGGGCTACACGGGACGAAAAAACTTTCTTTGCAAGTGTTGTAATAACTATTGGTATCTATTCACCAAAAAATCACTATAAATATTAAATATGCTCAATTAAGTGAGAGTGTTATTGTCAGCACCATTTTAATTAAAACCATAGTTTTAACTACTCTATATAAGCCTAATACAATTAAAAAAATCCCAAAAATTAACAAGTTATTTTTCAAACAAATTAAATTATAAAATTATCGTTGAAAAATAAAACGCCATTTTTCATGAACGACGCACACAGACATAAACCTATCAAAGGGAAACCGCCGCATACGCCTCATTCCGAAATCGAATCGTAGGTATTGGCGGCAAAGTTCGAAGTTGTTTAACATTTAGTAGTATTTTTGTAATAATATGTGTTTACGCTATTGGTATCTATGCGTAACTGCGTTACACGAAATACAGGTATGGATAAACATCGTGAAATGAAAAAAAATCCTACGTCTAAACTGTTGAGGTATCTTGATTAATTTCTTTAGGTATGGCCTTAAAATATTTTACCGAATTTCATGAATATATACTGTTCCCGTAAAAGGAGCGCTGACGCTTCCACCTGTATAAATATTAAAGGCCGTCGCGGTGCAGGGGCACAAAGATGTGACTGTAACGTGACGTTATGGGTTCGATCCCCACTTGGAGAATTGAATTATAATTTAATAATATTTTAATTTCGCACATAAGTCACATATCATACGTAGTATCTTAACATTAAGTTCCCTCTGCCTATCCTGCTATAGGCGGGATACAGAGTAGATCTGGTTTTAACTTTGTGTGAACCGATTAAAAAAAAACTAATACTAAATATTTAAGGGAAGTTAGCCAAATTACAAAAGTGCACTTAAATCGGTTAAGCCGTTTCTAAGCTTATCGTGAACAAACGCACAGACAAACTGACCAAATTCTATTACATTTTTAAATGTCCGTAATAACAATTTTTCTAATATATCTTCCATGTACAGACACCGATGAGTTAGGATTTTATTGTAAGTATCGATAAGTTGTATTTTTATTTCAAACATTCAATTGAAGATTCTTATGGGAGGTACGAAAATGCGACCTAAGGTTTTAATAAATTTCATTCATTATATAATAGGTATATTAAAACACGAACATAATTCATTGTATTAAGTAAATAATTCTATGGTTTAAGCGGGTGAAGCCGAGAGCGGGTCGCTAGTGAATTATTATAAGATAACTGACTTACCATAATAGATTAGAATTTGATATACATTTTAATTTTTATCTTAGAATGTATTTTTTGTTTAATAGCTTCTAATAGTTATTACAGCGCATGCAAGATATGAATATATTATATTAGGAAGTTTTTTAATTCTATTAGAATTATAAAAACTGAAAGTTTTTATGCTACATTTTTATTGTTAATAAAATATTTTCTCAAATTAAAAAAATATTTATGTTTTCCACCTGAAAAACACTAAAGGGTGAAAAAATATTAAATATACAGATATAGATACCACATTAGTATCGATACTGTACTGGTAATAATAATTGAAAAAAATAGATGTACTACGGGATACCTTTGTATGCAAAGTTTAAAGCTGTTCATTATGACAGAATATAAAACAGTATATCTATAGAAAAATTACAACCTTTTTTATTCTTTTACAATAATATATTATATATATTTTTTAAATTTCCCTCTGTACTACAATGGCGGCTCTGTTCTAGTTAGTTTGCAAATTTTTCTGGCTCTGGCTAAGAATTAATGCAGAGGTATGAATAATATGGTTTGATTATTGTCGGCACTTTCATCAACTTAATATATATAAAAAAGTAGTTATATTGTCATAACTACAGTAGTTGGATATGGTATCGCGGACTTTTTTTATAGATATTGATGCATTCTATAATACTGTAGAACATTGTTTTGTTCTATCATCAATAGTTTTCGCAGCGCACGCGCTGATAGAATTTTTAAGATCAATTTCTTCACACCTTGGGTTACATTAATGTATTTTTAAAATCGGTCCGGTAGTTTTTATGTGAAAATAATACAAACATACATACAAAAATACCAATCTTTCCTCTTTATAATATTAGTATAGTATAGAAGTATAGATATATTACTTTCATATAATAATATAATATATAAGTTTATTATATCTATTTAGCGGAAATGGCACAAATGTTTTACAGAAATTTAATCTCAGCTTAGTAACACAAAACTAAAACAAACGTTTATTTAGTTTTTTAATACAACATAGATATATACAATAAAATATAAAGAAAATAAACATGCAATAAAGTTCTTTATTAATACGTCATTTAAGGTCAAGCCAGAAATCCATACTAGTATTATTTTTCTCAAAACATATAAACTAATGTATTTTGTCTGTCTGTCTGTCTGTTTCTCAACGAGTAAACTAAATTATCCATTGACATCACACATTTGACTGTCAGTCAATTCTGTTTATTAAATGAATAATCATATACTTCTAGCGGGCGATGCCGCGGGTGGGCCACAGTCGTCTAAGAAGTGGTCTTTTTAAATTATTAGACAACAGGTTTCTTCCACCACCAGTAAAAGTAAAACAAACATTTGTTGACTTGGTTTTGGATGATGGAGGGCAATTTGTCAATCTTCCAGTCAATTTGGCTCTACGCTCAAATTCTTCACTTAAAGATTTCCTGCAAATGCCCTATGATTATTTTTCCGTCGGTAAAATTGAAGCTAGCAAGTCGAAGATGCAAAACGTGTGGTATTTATCATGCTTCCCTCAAGTCACTAAATTGTCATATTTAGCATATCCATAAAAAAGTAAACACGCACGACATGTAAGTTAGGCCTATAAGAGTAGCAGCCTGTCATGCTAATGAATAATGTGCATTATCCAAAATTTAGAGCACCAAGATGTAGAATGGTTCGATGAAAAAGATGTAGACAATCTAAAATCGGATGAAAGCAAAGAGATATATGACGATGACGGAGACGATGTTGTGAAGAAAACATCCAATGTCGTCGAAAACATCGAATCATGGATTCAGGTGTTATTAGGAGTAGGTCAATAATTGCAAAAAAACTGCTTACGTAATACTTGGACGGCCCCTCAAAACCTTAGGTCGCATTTTCGTACTTCCCATAACAATCTTCAGTTTAATGTTTGAAACAAAAAACAGAACTTATCGATACTTACAATAAAATTCTAACTCATCGGTGTCGGTACATGGAAGATATTACAATTAACAATGTAATAGAACTTGGTCAGTTTGTCTATGGGTTTGTTCATGATACTCTCAGACACGGCTTAACCGATTTAAATGCACTTTTGTATTTTGGCTAACTTCTTTTAAATATTTAGTATTAGTTTTATTTTACTTCGGTTCATACAAAGTTAAAACCAGGTCCACGCTGTATCCCGCCTATAGCAGGGTAGGCAGAGGGAACTTAGTGTTAAGATACTGCGTATGATATGTGACTGATGTGAGAAATGAAAATATTATTAAATTATAATTCAATCCTCCAAATGGGGATCGAACCCACAACAGTCGCGTTACAGTCACAACTTTGGGCGACTGTGCCGCGACGGCCTTTAATATTTATACAAGGTGGAAGCGTCAGCGCTCCTTTTACGGGAACAGTATATAGGGTAAAATATTTTAAACCCATACCTAAAGAGTTTAATCAAGATACCTCAACTGTTTAGACGTAGGATTTTTTTTTCATTTCACGATGTTTATCCATACCTGTATTTCGTGTGATGCAGTTACGCATAGATACCAATAATGTAAACTCGTACTACTACAAAAATACTATTAAAACCTTTAGAACTTTGAACTTTGCCACCAATACCTACGACTCGATTTCGGAATGTTNTCCCGCTGAGTTTCTTGCGCCGGTTCTTCTCAGGTCTGAGGCATTAACTTTAGTGAACTGGTGGTAAATTATTTGACGTTCAAAAAATGAAGCATGTAAGTTCTCATTTTGAATAAAATTATTTGAATTTGAATTTGAATAATAGTTATGATAGATTAAAAAACAAAACTCCCGCACACAGCAGGGAAGGCACAGGGAATAGTGTTAAGACACTCCGTTCCCTACTTTCCGCGGAATTCTGTAGGCATTGCTTACAGAGTAGCGAAACTCAATGCCGCACTTTGCCTCGACACGAGAGCGATGAAATGGAAATATAAATTTAAATAAATATTTCATTTCCTCAAGTGGGAATCGAACCCATAACCAGTTTACAGTTACACTTTGTGCCTCTGTGCGACGAATGGCCTCAATTTACTTTCTTCTTTTAAATTGTGGTTAAATAAAATAATCGTAATTTGATTATGTCAGATTTCTATTAACCGACTTCTAAAAGGAGGAGCTTATCAATTCGATAGTATTTTTTATCCTTGTTACCTCAGAACTTTTGACTGAGTGAACCGATTTTGATGATTCTTTTTATATTTCAAAGCTAGTGCGTCCCGTGTAGTGTAATAGGGCCCTATTTTAATTTAGTTCATTTCTGACAATGGTATTTATGAGAAAATCACAAATTTACTTTAAGTATGTGCGTGACAAATGGATGAAAAACTCAATATCAACTTAACCGATTTTAATGATTCTTTTTTTATTAGAAAGGGTACACATAAAGGGTATATATTTTTCCGTGGTTCATGAATTTTAAGGGTACATTTACCTCTTTCATTGATACCGCTAACGACTAGACTGAAACTATTTGGGAATTGCTGTCGAATTTCACATCTTGCTTCCGCGTTGCAAGCCAAAGTTCTTTATTTTGTTTCTTGCGCTTATACTTAATGAAAGTATTATCTTTGCCCTCGGCTTCGTCTGTGTGGGGAAGTAAATATGAAGATTTCGCTTAAATTATGATTTATCCCATCACTATTTTTAATGCCAAAACAAATCTTGGGAACTCCTTTTTTTATTTATTATCATAGAAATTATTATTTTTTGGATAATATCTATACTAAGCTAAAGGTTTCAGCCAATTCAATAAAATAGTTATTTTATCGTAATTTTGACGATTTTTTTCGACTCTTTTGTACTACATATTCATGTGACTTTTTAAAACATGAACTCATTTACAATAAAAGAAACATTAAATGTTAAGGGAAGTTTACAAAAATACAATATGCCTTATAAGAAAGATATGAATACAATAGTACTAGTATCTACGAGTATATATAGTCAATAGTTGCGTATAACAGCGACGACATCCGTTTTCTAAATCTTTTTTGTTAATATTTTAATGAGGTAAAATACATTTAGGTAGAGTCTAATAGTTACCACGGACTAGTCTAAACGTCGGAATTTCTAAAATATATTTTCGAATTTTTGAAGAAAAGCCAAGACGATCTCATACAAGTATTTTATGAAGTCTAAAGTTATTATTTTTTTTCTCTGCACATAGCAGAGTACGCGGAGGGAACCTAGTAAACACACACCATTCCCTATTAAGACACGTGTTGAGTGACGGAAAGCCACGCTTTGCCTCAGTAACGGAGAGAGGAATAGGAAATATAAGAAAATTTACTCCCGAGAATTGTGTAGGAATCGAACCCACAACTGTCGCGTTTACTATTGCACACTTGTGCCCCTGCGCCACGACGACCTCAAGTACTTACTTAATGTGATATCTGTTTATCACGTTGTTTGGCATATGTTGATTGGATTAACCCGGTGGAAAGTTGATTAATTATGTCTAATTAGATTCTAAGAAGTCGGCATAAAAAAATTGGAAATCCCTAAGGTCATTTTGATGCGAATACTAGAAGTGTCTAGATTATTTAAGTAAAATACGAGCTGATATTTTTTGATAAAATATTATTGATCATTATTTATGTAGGTAAATAATTTACAAATAAGATTAATAATTAAACAAATAAGTCTGAGTATCGATATTCTTATCGTGCTAGGGTTTCCCACGTGAAGTGATATGAAGACGATATACAGGAAAGTGATATTACGTGTAAATTACATCATCAATTCAACATATTAATAAG
The DNA here is from genome assembly GCA_013403705.1 of Heliconius hermathena. Taxonomy (NCBI): domain Eukaryota; kingdom Metazoa; phylum Arthropoda; class Insecta; order Lepidoptera; family Nymphalidae; genus Heliconius; species Heliconius hermathena. Next base: position 97,987 of record JAAIXJ010001739.1, on the reverse strand, counting down.
CAAAAATAAAAAAATAAATCAACTTCACGCTGTATCCCGCATACAGCAGCTAGACACGTGTTGAGTGGCGGAACTCAACGGCGCACTTTGCCTCCAAACCAGAGCGAAGAAATAGAACTATAATGTCATTTCCTCGAGTGGGGACCGAACCCACACCCAGTCGCGTTTACAGTCACACATTGTGCCCCTGCGCCACGACTGGTCTCGCAAAAAATTAATTAATTATTAGAAAAATAAGAAAGTTTAATTTGTAACATATACATTTTATATTAAGCCATCAAAAGGTATCTTTTCAATAAGACCGGAAGAAGATTATTTAAGTAACTACAATCTCAACAGCCTTTTGTTGATATTACTTAAAGATCTTCTTAAGAAAAGCCAAGAGCTGGTCCCGTCTCACTTTCCATGATTACTGGTCAGCGTCGTTGGTTATATTAACAAGCAAAAATTAAATTAATTATAAGTAAATAGAATAAATAAAATAAAATAAAAAAACTGGATATATTAACATTTGTTTATTTTTTCAATAAATAATAGGCACACGCACATACACATCCTTAGATCTCACTTAGTAAGAGATTTTTAATAGAATTGATATGTTCATTAATTTTATAAAGGTACATCCGTATTTGGTATCTTTAGTACGGCCAACTGCTGCCTGTCCGTAAAGAGTAAAGTCCACTTCTGTAAATGAAGAAATATATTTTTTAACTGCTCTATTATATATGTAGTATTATTATATATTTTAGTTGAGAAATAATTTCATAAATAAATAATTAAATTCTTAAATTTATAATATATTTAACATTATTTCGATTCTTACAGAGATCGCATATACCGAAAACCGGTAAGTACTTTCAGGGAATATGAAATTTGAATTAAGTGGTTACTTGGACAGCTATTAGGTAAATAAGGTACATAAACTAGTACCTAACTTTCATTAAATTACATAGTTCAATTTTTTTTTATATTTTCTTGGGAACAATATTAGAAATGGCGTCCATCCATTGCACCACACTTAGCCCGGTTTTAACCCCCTGCATATGTATTTAAATGGATGCGACTGAGATAGTGCTTTTGGTCTATTGTAATCTTTAATTTATTAGTGTACACGGGAAACAATTAAGATTTTAAATAAAATTAGCAAACCTCTGAAAATTCTAAATTATAAATTTTTTGACAAATCTAAGAAATATCTTATAACATTTTACATTATTTACATTACAAAATATTAAATAAAATTTTCAAACTATCAATTTTCTTCATATTGATTAATAATATTGTTAATAAATCATTGTTATTGTAACAATCATACAAAGTAACACGTGTATGGTTTGTTTTCTTTTAAATGAGATTATCTTGAATAACTCTTATTTCTGGAGAGTGACCAGCTGAAATACAGTATAAATAAAAGATTTCAGCAGTAAAAGATCGGAATAGAATGAATTCATATCCACTTAATTATATTAGTTTCACGGTCGCTCCTACAATAGACTTCAATACGTTTGGCTAGAATCTAGATGAATAAACCAATAAAACGGTCTGGCTACTGGGATATCATCTTGTAGTATTCCCTCAAACAACATACATAGCATTCAGCTTTAAAAAATGTAAAATTTTGCAAAGTACCTACATTTTTAATTTATAAGGGTTTACAGATGTCTAGAAGGGAATTAAGACCGTGCTAAGTGTATGGCAATATATAACGTCATTTCTAATATTGTTGCTAAGAAAATATAATATTAAAAAAATATTTTTTATAATTCAATGAAAGTTAGGTACCATTTTATATTATTACTTTGTCACATACTAAATATAATAGTAAAAATAAATATTACAAACCCTCTTTTGCTTATATCCCCATTACCCATACGGAGTTGAGCGCCGTTACATGAAACTAGTTGCGCTTCATTCAGATTATTACACTGTCTTCCGATGAAATGATTTGTCCTCACACTGGACGCAAAATATTCATTAGCGCGACCGTGTGAGCAAGAGCTAGAACTGCAACCTGGCTGGACGTTCCTGCCACCGTTAGGATAGAAATCAGCATGCGAGATTGCATCCATTATACCCAGTATACCTCCGTCTGTATGGATGGACTCAACATAAATTCCAGAGTTTCTGTTTAAAGCTAATGAATTTCCTCCCCAAGTAGGACCTGCAGGATCCAGGCCTGAAATAAAAATATATAACTTTATTAAATATTTTACAACCTATAGATCGTTAAAACGTCTTCTTAGTTCACTAAGAGGATGTTTTAATTGAATTATGACAGTTTCAATAATAAATGAAGAATATTTTAAACATTTTTAAAGTGTTAATCCACACTTAGGAAAGAAAAATATTTATTTAGAAGTTTCCAGGAGGCGCGGGTTCGAGTCCCGCTCCGTTCAAATTTTTATACGTTTTTTAAATAAGTATAAGTGACGAATAATAACACTCAACAAGCAATCAGTGAAAAAATGTTGATGGCTTCAAGCTAAATATTTTTATTGGTATATTATTTTACCTGTAATACGAGCGGCACGTCCACCGATGGTGCGTCCAGCGTTACCTACGACATGCGCTCCCAAGCTAAATCCGATCAAATGTAGTTGATTAAAGTTTCCACCGGCGGTATTGAAAAGCCAATTTATAAATTGTCCCAGATGCTGGCCAACGTTAGGAACTTGACTCGCCACTGAGAGGTAATTCACATTTTGGGCAACACTTCCCCAGTTTAGTACGATAACGTTCACATCAGCGACCGCCAGAAACGCAGATGTGATAAGAGGGTTCATATTAGAGTTGCCATTATTGTTCCAGCCGTGGGCAATTACCTTCGTGGGACGGTTCGCACGGTAGTTTGAGTTGGAAACTGAATTAATATTGCCATTTACCAATAATTGATGATTATTGGGATTTTGCCTAAAAAAAAATTATAATGTACGAATGCTTTTTAACTGTACGATGAATATGCCTAACTAAGCACAATGTTAGCACATTTCTTAATATTTAATTTTAATTTTTAATTAAAATTAAATATTAAGAAATGTGTTCTCAATATTTAATTTGCTATTGATTGAATATTCAGAACAATACAATTATTGTTATTATTATTTTAACTTCACGCTGTATTTCGCATATAGCAGGGTAAGGAGAGAGAACCTAATGTAAAAGTCCGTCCCCCATTTTTCGTCAAATTTTGGAGACTTTGCATGTTGAGTGGCGGAATTCAACGCTACGCTTTACCTTGGTACCAGAGCGAAGAAATGAAAATATTAATAAATAATAATTCCCCCGAGTAAGAATCAAACCCACAATCGTCGCGATTACAGTCACAGTCTCAATAATTTTATAATTACGATATAATTATTTACCTGGTGAAAAGCCAGTATTGATTGCTTGCACCATTTCGGGCAAAGGATGCATCAACTTTAGCATGTAGATCCACGAGCACAGGATTGCCTTCATTGTCTGGCATCCAAATATAGCGGCTTTCGCCTTCTACATAGTGGCTATTATCCTTAGGTACGAGTGGAATCGCACTGCTGTAGCAAGCTGAAATTAATTGTTCCTACGAATCAAAATATGGTATTTGTTATATTTTAGCTTCGCGCTGAATCCAGCACATAGCAGGGAAGGCAGAGGGAAACTGAGAACCTAGTGTCAAGGACACTAGAGACGACACGACTTCTGGAGGCGTGGCGGAACTGAACGCCACGCTTTTGCCTCGTTACCAGACCGAAGAAATATTTTATTTCAGCGAGTGAGAATCGATCCTACAACCGTCGCGCTTATGTCGCACCCTTGAATATGCCTATGTGCTCCTGCGCCACGATGTCCTCTGTGTAACTTAATTTAATATATAATATGTTTATTAAATAATTTATTAACTTTTCACTACTCACTTGCTACTAATGCGAGAATAATCGCCAATATCTTCATGTTTATAATTTTCGTGTTTAGGTTTTCTGCTGTATATATCTTGTGTTTTATCTGTAATTATGATTGTTATCTATTATTGAAGTCAATGCGAAGGGAAAACGTAGGATAAAATAATAATAGATACGTACGTATGTACCTATTAGTTACGAGCCGTCCACAAATCACGTGAGGCTCGAAAGGGGGAGGGAGTGGGGAGGGTCGGTTGCCAAATCACAACATAGCACAACCTTGAGGGAGGTTTTGAGTATAATATATGTAGGAATGCTAAAAATTCAAATTTTTACTCTATGTAAAATAGAATACTAGAGTGAAAGAGATGAATGACACGAGTGTGTTAGTATAAAAAGGGAAACAACAATACGGGCGAGCGATAATGGCGACACCTCGTGTAATAATTTTTATTATAATTTCAATTTAATAATAAATAAATAGTAAATAGTCTTTTCGGATCTTTCATTGTTCTGAACTCCGAATCCTAAAAATTGAGGGCTCGTTCGGGATAAGATGAAAAATATTGTTGGAAAGAAAATATTGTTTATTCTCGGAGACTGTAGCATTATCCGCGTTATGATATTAATAAAAGAACGTACGACGTGTTCAAAGACGAAATGCCTAAAGGTAAAAGAAGATGAAACGAAAGAAATTCATGAGGCGAAATCTTATACGCCTCAGATTCTGAGGCGTATAAGATTTCGCCTCATCTGAGTTGGTGCCTAGTTTTAGCGGAGAAGTTACTCAGTTAAAGTGAGTTGAAGATAGAGCAACGTAGAAATATTCGGTTGGTCGCCACTGCAACAATCCCTTGTAGCCCTTAGGTCACTGACAGGGACTGCTGCATTTGTCCATATAAGAACAAAGGGTTAAAATGTTTTAAGTGTGTCAATTTTGGCCACGTTGGTTTGACATGCCCGATGACAAACCAACGAACCCAAAATGACATCTGATCGAAGAAATGTCGTGCCTGACAATAAACGAGTCAGCTATCGGAGCAGCCACATAGACACACCGAAACGAGTAATGTTTGAAGCAATGGAAAGAAACGAATCTAAAACAAAAGAAAAGTGTGCCGAGACTTCCGGCGAAAACGTATTTGTAAAGGCAATTATCAATTCTAATGAAAATATTCACGAATCATAAAGTAAGCTATGACAGCGGCACGTCGTTATGCAAGTAACGCAAGTAACAAAAAAATCTCAGTAAGTTACTTAAAAAACCTACAGTTGTTATAAATTTAAGTGGCCTTTATATTAATGTATTAGTGGAGTCTGGTAAAGACATTAATATTATATCTTCAATACTATATGATCGTATTGGTAGACGTAAATGTGGAATTGATAACATAAAGCTTTCAAGAATTGGATTGTCAATAGTTAATTCTATGGGAAAATGTTATCTAGAGACGGAGAAAATTATAATGATGTTTTTTTCCATGTGATATCTGAACAATATATTTCTTATGACGTAATTTTAAGACAAGAATTTTTGGTAAATGTTAAAGTGGTAATGAATGAAGGGAGTGTTAGAGTGTTGTACATGACCGACGTCNATTAATATTATATCTTCAATACTATATGATCGTATTGGTAGACGTAAATGTGGAATTGATAACATAAAGCTTTCAAGAATTGGATTGTCAATAGTTAATTCTATGGGAAAATGTTATCTAGAGACGGAGAAAATTATAATGATGTTTTTTTCCATGTGATATCTGAACAATGTATTTCTTATGACGTAATTTTAAGACAAGAGTTTTTGGTAAATGTTACAGTGGTAATGAATGGAGTGTTAGAGTGTTGTACATGACCGGCGTCATCAATCCCTTTCATTCTACCCTACAACTTAATTGTTAACGATTATAAAGGGCCGTACTGGCATCATATGGGCAGTCTTGGCTCTGGTGTGGCTCAGAGCTCTGCCACTTGCTAACCTCGACTATTCGGATAATTGATTATTAAAGTAATCAATTATTATTTTAATTATGAACGTGGTTGACACCTTTTTATACTTAAACTGAGCAGCAGCAGTGAAGGCAAGCGTTTGCTGCTGTAAAGGGAATCCTGAAGCTTACTACTCTACTCCTGTTCTCACAAGTCCCAGGCACTGCTCCGAGCTTCACATAGTTTAAAGACATACTTTTCACTTTGTCATTTAGTTTATTAGTTGAACTGTGTGAATATAATAACTAGGGAATAGTTAGTGTTAATATCACGAGTGACCAACGTAATACGTGTGAACGATGTGAAATGTGAATGTAATTCTATTCATCATATTTACAGCGTAAATATCCGACATCAGAAGTGGGATTCGCCAGCAACATGGCTTACGTCCTGCGGTGGGTCATCTGCCGGTATTGTGAGTAAACCTATTTCTAAAAATTTTGGCTGCCACATCATTTATATTGGAATATCTCTCGAAATAAGATCAAAAAATGTATTTTAATAGCGAGTTTATTATTGAGTCTAGAGATAACGCTCAAACATGTTGACAGAGCAAAAAGATCTTTGATATATGATTAGGCGATTTGTATTATAGTTTCCAGTTTATTACGAGACAGACTAGAGTGCTGACAATAAGTCCAGTAAGGTAATCAGTATAAATTGATAGAAAGACCTCTTTAACCAGAAGCTTTTTATGAAATTTGAAAATATTTGATAGATGCAAATGTTGAAGTGTTAATGAAAATTCCAAAGCGTCAATTATTTTTCGAGGAGATTTTTTCTTTTCGAGGAGATGAAATATTTACTTAAATTTATATTTTCATTTTTTCCCTCTGATGTCGAGGACAAGCCCGGCGTTGAGTTCTGCCACTCAACACGCAATGCTTCCAGAATTCGGCAGAAAGTAGGGAACGGAGTGTCTTAACATTAGGTTCCCTCTGTCTACCCTGCAGTGTGCGGGATACAGCGTGAAAACTTAGAACTTTGCAGCCAATACCTACGACTCGATTTCGGAATGAGACGTGTGCGGCGGTTTCCCTTTGATAGATTTATATGTGCGTGCGTCGTTTTTGACAAATGCCGTTTTATATTACAACAATAATTTTGTTATTTGTTTTGTTTGAAAAAATCACTTTAGCATTTTTGGGAAAAAAATGTATTAGACTTTTATAGCGTAGTTAAAACTGTGGTTTCATTTAAAGTGGTGCTGCCACTTCCATCTTGTATATAAATGTGTAGAAAATGAGGGTGTGATCCCGGCCTAGAATAGGATCATCCTGGTATTGTGGTAGGGTCACGTCGCCAGCAATGGCAACAGGCATGTCCAGACTCGACCGGATCATTACCACCCCCGGTACTTAAAACTGGCGTTAAGTAGTGGCTTTATGCCACTGCGTTTCGAATCAGGTAATGCCGGGGTCTGGCGCCCAACCCACCTTAAAAGCCGGCAACGCACCTGTAGCTCCTCTGGTGTTGCACGGGATTGTGGGCGGCAGTAGTCACTTACCATCAGGTGACCCGTACGCTCGTTTGCCTTGTCCTTTTCCATATAAAAAAAGTAGCTTTATCAATATTGTGGCTTTTCCATATTTTTCCCATTTTGTCTATTGCAGATCTCGTAATTGTCATATGGTGACGACATTTAATCTCTCGGGTATATATATCCCGGGTCATTCTATGTAAGATTTATGGGTCATACGCAGAAAGTATACATGTGCTATCTTTTTTTGTCCTACTATTTCGAATAAGTTTTATAAAATACAATTTTATGGATAATTCAAATATTTTGCCATATTAGTAACTTAAAGATTTGTCTTAAAACAGATTGTTTAATTATTTGCAAACATTACAAACGAACAGATTTACGTACGTACAAGCGAACAGATTTAACAGATAAGAAATTTGTAAACAAAAAAGAAGAGTGGTAAGAGATTTTAAGAGAAAATCTGTAATCGAAGCGAAGGTCCAAATTATGCCATTCACTTAAAAACTTAAATCGTTCTTTGAGAGATGAAGGGAAAGACGGATTTAATAGAACGTTATACAGAAGACAAAGAATATGAGCATTCTGGCGAAGTCGAATTGGGAGCCACTTTAGAATTTACGAAATTTGGTAACATGGTCGTATTTACAGAGTCCAAAGATGATGCAATATCTGAAAAAACTTTCCGGCTTATTTCATAAATTTATGGCTTCCAAGATAGATTTTGGTCAAACATACATCGACGATGATACGAGTTCAGTGCTGGAATTTATTTTATTTGTTAATATTGCGATTATGTTATAAATAAATATATACTTACTGACAATCAAAGATTCGATAAAGGTGGGCTTTTCCAAAGATTTTATGCTATCTGAAGATTTTATAGAGGTTAGATAATTTTTAAGTTATCTTGGAGAATTAACAAAACTTCATTACAAGTATTTTGATTCTTGCGAAATAAGGTAATGTTTTTCTTACTGTTGTTATCTATAAGTTAAGTTCTGATAGTCAAAAGGCCGTGGTGTCGGTGCAGAGTAATTAAAATACCATTGTGGAAAGGAAGGGAATTAATTGGTCGATGAAGGGTACTTGGCTTATGTCCCCGATAAGTGAAAGTGTCTTTTGCCTTTGATAATGTGGATAAAAACCAGCCTATATGTTGCACGACAACCCTTTCAATTTCGACAACCCTTTCAATCTTTGTATGTTAGTCCCATAAAAATCAGTTCAGCTATTCTGAATGATACAGACTGGGGACAGAGAGGGACAAAAACTTGAAATAGTTGGTTTCTGTTTTTGTATCGTGTAATAACTTTATGTTCTTGAGAAAATACGATTATTTTAAAATCACAGACAGACAGACACTTAAATTTTTATTATAACGTCAAATCATAAGTTTGTGCAAACATATTTTGCTCCTTGCGACAAACATCTATAATAAGTAGTATAAGTGAATACACAGTGGTTACAAACTCTGACTATAAAATAAGAAAATACGTGTTTGAGTCTAGTCGTGTGAGTAGTTTTAATATTTTTTTCCTGTTTTCAAGATTTCCTATTGACGCATTTCGCTGTGCATACTGGATATCCATTGTCGCCCAAAAAATTATATTGAGAATGTTAAAACTCAATATATATAGCAGTGGCAGTGGGAACTTAAAAATCTAATAATAAGACACTTCGTCCCCTATTAAGACATTTCCGTTCCCAATTTTCCGTTAAATTCATAAGATTCCGTGATAATTAGTTTGGTTAAATTAATAATAGATTATTATAGAAAAAGTAGCCCAAATAGACAATTATATAACAATTTCAATTATAATACATTTCTAAAAAAGTAAATTTTAAATAAATTTTTAAAAAGTAATTTAGTTCAATCGAACGAATGAACCAAAGCATTTATTCAAAGGAATATCAAGAAAATAGAATAGAATGGATTTTGAATCGTGCAATTAGTGTTACAGAAAAAGAAAAATTTCTGTGCTCCTGTCCAAAAATCAACAGCAATTTTTGTCTGAAGACTTAAAAGAAAGTAAAAAAATTTTAATCTTATAATATATGAAATAAAATGCATTTTTTTTATGGAAAAGGACAAGGCAAACGAGCGTTCGGTTCATCTGACGGTAAGTGATTACCGCCGCCCACGACCCCGTGCAACACCAGAGGAGCTAAAGGTGCGTTTCCGGCCTACCGCACAGTAGTGGATTGCCACGTATCCAGGTGGTGTGGATGATATTTCAGCTTATGGCGTACTGTGCGGTTAGAAAATTTGGCGGCAGGTAACAAACAAATAGTTAAACAGTTCTTCAGAACACTCCCCATGATTAATGCGATAGAGAACGCACAGCGAGGAGACGTCTCTACGCAAAGCCAAAGTATCAAGCTTTTCACAGATTATAGCATATAGCATTATATGGCTAGGTTTGTATATTTTTAGGAATATATAATACAAAATTGTATAATTATTTGATAATTTTATCAAACGCGTATAGAACGAAAGGCAAACACTTTTGGTATATACAATATATTTATATTCAATCAATTAAAAATCTTAATTGGATTATCTATATCTATATTCATAATATAATCGTAACGGATCGATGTCTGTCTGTACTTGGAAGATATTTAAGAAAAAATATTATTGGGGACCTTTATTAATGCAATTGAACAAAAAAGCAATAATTTTTTAAACTGTTGTCTACTTGTCTATGCGCTTGTTCACGCTAATCTCAGGATTAGTTTAACCGATTTAAATACAGTTTTCACTATTAGATTCTGGCAAGCTTCCGTTAACATATAGAATATTTTATTACAATCGATTCATATATAAAAAAGTTATATCATTTTAAACTTAAGTACTTCAAATTTGCTAATATTATTTTATACAATTTTTTTTCTGAATTGAGTGAATCTTTAGCTTTCCATTTGTATAGATAGAAAAATTCGAGATTGTATGATGATAAAAACACAGAGATTTCAAAATTTAGGATCGGAATCGGCGTTTACGCGGGAACGACTGCGCATGCCGTGTACGTGTATACTTTGCGTGTACCTAAATATCATATAGTTAAATATTTTTCTTTAAATATAATTAGTTTAATAATGAAAAAAAATGAGGCTATTGTGGTGCAGTGGGACAAAAATGTGAATGTAACCCAAAGGTTGTGGGTTCGATCTCCACTCGATTCGAATGAATTATTATTTATTAATATTTTCATTTCTTCGCTCAGACACCAAGACAAAAACGCGGCGTAGAGTTCCACCACTCAACACGCAATGCCTCGAATAATTTGGCAGAAAGTGGAGAACGGAGTGTCTTAACAGTAGGCTTCCTCTTGCTACAATGCTCTTATTCCATTATCCCGTATCCCGCGTGTAGTAGGCTAGGCACGGGAAATTTTCGACATTGCGTGTTGAGTAGCGCTTTGCCTTTTTAGCAAAGTGAGTCAATAAAAATTTTCAATAATTCATTCCCCCGAGTGGAAATCGAACCCACAACCATCACGTTTACATTGACATGCTAGTGTCACTGCGCCACGACTGCCTCAAATCAATTTTACTACAATATAATTTTATTACACAATAAAATTTATTTAATGGATGGTTAGTTTTATTTTTATTTTATATAACAACAAAAAAGTGCAATTTTCTTTAGACGTTTATTGATAGATACTATAATGAAGAATCAGAATGGCCAACTGTTTCCTGTTCTTAGTCCGTATATCCCAGATCTGTAAATAAAAACAAAATTATAAAAATCTTTCACAAAAATATGAATATAATATGACATTGTATAAACTAGTAATAAAAAGAACATACCCTCTTTTACTTATAACTCCATTACCCATACGTAGCTGAGCACCGCTACAAGAATTACTTTGTGCTTCATTTAGGTTATTACATCTTCTTCCGTTGAAATGATTTGTCCTTATACTAGATGCGAAAAACTGATTGGCGCGTCCATGTGAGCAGCTGCTGTTTGAACAACCTGGTTGAGGGTTTCTGCCACCATTGGGGTAGAAATCAGCGTGTGAAATAGCATTCATTATACCAAGAATTCGTCCGTCAGTGTGAATAGATTCTACATAAACTCCTGAGTTACGATCTAGGGCATTGGAATTTCCTGACCAACCAGGACCAGCTGGATCCAATCCTAAATAAAAAAATAATAATATTAAATGTTGTTAATGAAATGCAAATTTTACTACCAACAAGAAATAATTTAGATATTAAAAAATTATCTATTATCTAATAATATACAATGATAAAAACCTGTCAATTCCGTTAGGTGTAAAAGAAAAAAAAAGACAAGCGCGACTCGGGGTCGCCCACCGGGTGTTACGTTCAAAAATTTGAGATCTTGAGTTTTTTCTTGAAATTCAAACTTAGCTCCGCCAAAACACTCTCATCTGATACCTCATTTGAACTAGCGGCTTTAATATCAAATTTTGCACCCTTTTTAATGCTATTATTTTTTAAAATTTAACCACAAATGTATAGTTTTCAGATTTTTCCTGAACTTGTACTACCTGTAGATTCGAACTGCCAAATTTCGTAAATCTAAATCGCGTTTTTGCAATATAAACGGCCATATATATTTTTTTATTTTTTTATCAGCTTCACGCTGTATCCCGCACACTGCAGGGTAGGCAGAGGGAACCTAGTGTTAAGACACTCCGTTCCCCACTTTCTACCGTATTCTGGAGGCATTGCGTGTTGAGTGGCAGAAATCAACGCCGCGCTTAACCTCGACACCAGAGCGAAGAAATGGGAATATAAATTTAAGTAAATATTTCATCTCCTCGAGTGAAGGTCGAACCCACAACCAGTCGGTTTACAGTTTGTACCCCTGCGCCACGACTGGCGTCATATATATTTTTTAAGTAAAGTAGAAAAAGGATTTTTTCAGAAAACCAAGAGACCTTAGTATATGGCTTTAATTTTTGTTGTTTGTAATTTTAAATTTCAACTCGATATCTCCAAGCTAGAGATAAAGGCTCTTGACAGACAGACAGAGAGGCAGACGGACGGATAACAAAGTGACCTTATAAAGGTTCCTTTTTTCCTTAAAAGGTACGAAACCCTATAAAGACCATAAGATTGTCAAATCATATATATATAATAGGTACCTGTTACACGGGATGCTCGTCCTCCAATAGTGCGACCAGCGTTTCCTACGATATGAGCTCCTAAACTAAATCCAACCAAGTGTAGTTGATTCCAGTTTCCACCTGCATTGTTGAAAAGCCATTGGAGGAACAATCCAAGTTGTCTTCCAACGTCCGGCACACCACGGACCGCAGTGTTGTACAGTGAATTGGCGAGACGGTTCCAGTCAACTACAATAACGTTAACGTCTGCAGTGTCAAGAAAGGCAGATGTGATCAGCGGATTCATTTCAGAGTTGCCATTGTTATTCCAACCGTGAACAATTACTTTAGTGGGACGGTTTGCTTGATAATTGGAATTTCTTACTGAGTTAATGTTACCGTTGACTAGTACTTGGCGACTGTTGCGGTTTTGTCTAAAAATAATTTGTATATTTATAGAATGAGGATTTAAAAATAGTAAGTTTTACTTACGTTAACTAAATACATTGACAAGAAATAATTACCTTGTGAAAAGCCAATATTGATTATCTGCACCATTTCTAGCTGAAAGCAAGGCTTGATCATCAACCGGAGCTTGTAGGTCTACAAGTACGGGCACTCCATCGTTGTTTGGCATCCAGATGTACCGACTTTCACCTTCTACATAGTGGCTGTTGTCTCCTGGTACCAAAGGACTGCCAGCACAAACTGCAAATAATTAATAGATTTAAACAAGAATATATAAAGTACGATATCGCCAATTATTTATTTTAAATATTATCAAGTAATGTTAATAAAATGTTTACACTAACATGCCACTAAAGCAAAAAGAGCTGCAATGAACATTTTTACTTTAGTTGCGGACAAACTAAAGTAAAAATGTTCACACTTTTTATTATATATTTTATCTTTAACTAGCATTCTGTCCAGGTGTTGTTCGAGTATTTTTTTTTATTTACAAAATTTCCTTATTACTATAATACTTTTTCTGTTTTAGCAATGTTAAGAATTAAGTTACCAATAAACCAACAACCAATGTATGTTTCATAATTGTTATATTTTCTAGCATAACCATAATATATGATTTGGTAAAGTAAGTTAGATTGGGGTTGAAAACGGAGAATCGAGTATCTTGACATAAGGTTCCGTCTGCCTACCTACACTGCTGGAAAAATTGTAAAGCTGAAGAATGAAACTCAAATTATTACAAACAAAAAAAATCCATTGCTAGTCCAAAATTATTTTTTAAGTTGAAACTGTCTTGTAGGAGCCTATTCCTAATTTTTTTTTCTTTCAGCAAATCAGACTTATTAATAGTAGTTATAATATATTTTCCGTTATTAAGTTAACGTAACGCTTAATTTATTTTTAAAATTATACTTACACACTTACGTACATATATTTAACATATTTACATTTGAATAGATAATATATCATTGACTCTTGTATTAAAAAAGGATTATACACTAAAAATCACACAGATAAATATTTATCATATTATCATTTATAAATATTAAATCAGGCGCTTCTTAAAGACACTTAATAGAAAAGATTACCATAATTTACATAATAGATACGAGCGGCCCCCGTGCGGCTACGGCTGCTTGAAATATGCGAAAGTTTATTTTAGTGTATTTAAGAAGCCGACCAAGTTCGAGTGAGACTCGCCCACAGAGGGTTCTGTACCAATTTCAGGATTGTGATTGGGAAATACCTTATAGGTTTTGATGATACGGTGAATAAAGTTAACTTAAACTTAAGTTTGCGGGCGTATATACTTATTTAGTAAAAGATGAACAAATAAATAACTAATAAATTTTTACTTTTTTTTCCTTTATTTGTATTGTAAGATTAAAAAATAAAAAGAATTCTCTCCTGACGGTGCGACAAGGGTCCAGGCTATCGATGGTTAGGGCTCTTCGTTCTCAAGGTACCTCGTCACAAGTAGCGCCGTCTCAAGTAATACCGCCTTCTGCATCCGGTTCTTGATCCAATAGCTAATCGATAACTTCTTAAGATGTTGGTCGAGGCTCTTCACTATTAAACCATTATCAGCATAATGATAGTCGTATTGATATTCTACATGGCAGTAACATCATAGGCTAAGTCCAAACATTTATATTTTTTTCTTCTTTTTCTGCCTTCACGAGATTATCATGTGGGATAACAATGTCAACAATCACTGTCCGACGCACCACTTGGTCACTTGGTAGTTTCAACAATATATCCGTCCCAGTTCTAGTTTTAAAAGGTCGATCCCAGTAGAAAAAACCACAGCCATTTTCAAGAACAGACGTGGGATTTTACCTCAAGTATGATATCTCCAATTCCACATTGCCATATCGAAGAGCAATTTGCTAGTGTATTGTCTTGGCTACATTAGCAAGATGAGAACAACCAGATACTCCAGGGACTCCCCAGAACGATGACACGCCCGACAGTTGTCGATAGTGTCATTATTCATAATATGTAAACACATATGATAATTCGTTGCCGTCATAAGCTCGTTAATAATTCCACAGACAAAACGTTCAGTTTTGTCTGTGGAATTATTTATTTATTACGCGAAAAGATCCACGATCGGAGAAAGCAGTGTTCATTTCAGGGCCCATTAGGGCTTTATAGAATCTACTATACAGCTCCTTGCTCTTCGAAACACACAGCCATGCGATCAGAAGTTAAGGCTTACATCACTTCTCTTTGGTTAAGAAAAAAGGAGCAACGCTTTTGTTAACTGCTACCACATCCTTGTGCATATCCACATCAATCTTGAGAAAAAAATGAATTTTATGATTATTATTCATGTTAACGTATTTCGTTTATCACAGGTAGAGTAATATACCGAGAAGTGTTAACCTTAATTAGATTAGCCAAGTGAAATTTAAATTTTACCACAATTTCCAAATCAATTTCAAATTGAAATGTAAGTAATTAGTAAGTGAGTGTAATCGTATTTATCTACTAAATATGAGTAAGCCACATATAAAGCAAAATTTTAATGAATTGGTGAGGCAATAAAAATAATGTATTTTATTTTGTATAGGATATAAAATGATAAATAATAGAAATTTTTTTTTGATGAAGGTTATTTTGTGTAACATATATCTTAGAAAAAAATATTTTATTTAATCTATAGTCGATTCATTATGGCATGAGATAAAATGTAAAGAAAAAAATTCTGTTTGTCAAACTTTATTGTATTTTTTATTTGTATTTTATTTATTCAACGTGGAGGTTTCTATATACAGCATTATTGGTTGTTGTGCTTGAATGTTATATATGAAATACCATACCGGTTTACTCATGTTCTAAAGTATGAAAATATCAAAATAACAAAAACAATACAAAATATAACAAAAACAGTACAACCATTGAGGCCAGTCGTGGCGCAGCGGCACGAGGTGTGACTGTAAAACCGACTGGTTGTGGGTTCGATCCCCACTCGAGGAGATNTCATTGATGTCCACTAATTTAAATTGTAATTTTATTAATTAATACTTATAACTTAATTCTAATTAATCACAGAATACCAAAAGTAGTTTTTTATCACTGAACTATGTTTATATTATAAAAAAACATATAACTTTTCTATACTATAAATTAATACAATTCAACCGACGACATTCAAATGTGACATACGTTTGGCATTTATTTTACCTTCCCCTAACCGTTCTGAATTTACTAACGAAAATAATTGAATATTATAGGATAGAAAAAATTTTTTGAATTTTGTAAAAAAAAAATCCCCCTGCTTTACTGGTATTCTATTCCAATTATAAGATAATATTATAATATAATAATTTTTATGGCTATTTACAGTGCTATGAGCATATTAATTCTACAAACATATATTTTTTTAATTAATATAATAATTCCATCAAACCTGTCATGTAAAAGAACCTTTTTGACATGTTTACTTTTTATCTCATGCCTTCGTGAACCGAGTATAAAGCATTAAATGGTGTTAAAATTAAAAAAAAAATAAACCATTTCTACTTTTATATTAACATATACAATAATAATTAGAATACTTAACTTAAAAATGCATAGATATGATTTTTATTTTTTTGATATAAAATAAAAATCATTTAATTCTTAATAGTCGATTAATTTTGACTTTTAATCAAAGTTGCTTTATACATCAGATATCGTTGTTTCCGCTTTTAAAAGATAAAATAACAATTAACGATAATTGATACACCTTCGTTGTTTCGTAATGGAATTACTGAAAACTTATCGGTATGATATACCGAAATTCCAATTTTTGTGAATTATACATTTTTTTCATGTCAAGCTCTTTTAATTATGTTATTTTTTATTTTGCTAAGAGGCTATGATTTACTAAAAACATATCCCATATTATATCTTTAATTTTTTTCTTAAATCTAATTATTACTATTGAATACAAGAAACTATTCGTTTTAATTTATTTCGCCCTGTACGCTTGAACGAACGTTCGCTTGAACTATACAAATATTTATTAAATCTATTTATGAAATTATTTTCAGTTTCAATGGGATTAGGAAGAAAATGTAAATTATCAAAATAAGCTGGAAAAGAATAATAAGTAGAGAAAATTCTTATCGTTAGAAAAAAAGGTAAGTAAAATGAACAAAAAAATAAGTAAAAGTAACTAGAAGAAATTCTTAATATAAAAAAAAAAAAACACCTAACTAATTAAAATGAACAAATATAATAAGTAAACGTTACCAAAGAAAAATATTAATAAAAAAACTAAACAAAACCAGCTACATGATCAATAGAAAATTATCAAGGTAAAATAAATATACAATAAAATACAATATACTTTATTGATATAAATATTACACAATTTATATACAAAATTAACAGAAACATGTACAATAAGGCGGCCTTATCACTTAAAGCGATGTCCTCCAGGTAACCTTTGGTTGTAGGAATTGTATAAAAAAGATGGTGGGTGGTGCATTAAATTATAGGGTAAGGAATTTAATAATAATATATAATACAATAATATAAATAAATAATTACTTACATTTAATATACAGTAAAATACACATAATAAGTAACATACATAAATAAATAATACACATAATATTTAAACATTTATAAAAATTTGTTTTTAAAATATTAGTCTAAATTAAATATTCAAATAGTATCTTTTAAGTGAAGTTTAAAATTTTTGTAAGCTTTTGGCACCCATGATTGCAATTGGTAAGGAATTCCACAGTCGGGTAGTTTTAATAGTAAAGAAGTTAGACAGAGAAGAAGAAGAGAGAAGAGGAATTTCAAGTAATAGAGTTTTCTAGGAGTGCAGGGTAAGTGAGTGGAGATCTTGTAGCAACTTGAATTGTTTGTTCAGATAAAGAGGAGTAGAAGGATTAAACAGCACGGAATATATAAGATGAGATGAGTATATGATAGCAGATAGGGAGCCAAAATTCAAAAATATGATCATGTTTGAACCTAATGCAAAGATTTTGAAGTCGATAAAGTTTATTTAGTTGCTCCTCTTTAATGTCAAGATAATAAATATCAGCATAATTGAGAATTGGTAATAGGAGTGAGTTTGCTAGTGCAATTTTTTTAGGTACTGGATCGAACCCACAACCAGTCGATTTACAGACACATTTTGTGCCCTTGCGCAACGACTTTGCAAATTCATGTGGTTATTTACATGATGCAAAAATACAAAAAAAAATATCACAATTGGATCAGCGGTTTGGTCCTGATTGCGTCACAGACAGACAAACTTTTTGAGACTTTTGAATTTATTAAATAGTTATGGATACTAATTTTGTTTCTGCAAAGTTTTAAAGTTATTTAAATATGTGACGTAGACGTAGGTATTTAGGCATTCTAATTAAACTGATTTTTTGCTATTTTAATTGATTGATTGCTTTGTTTTTAATTTTATAATATTTTTTTCGAACTTTAAAAATATTTTATTGAGCATGGTTTTATAATACCTCACGTTTTTTACGCAGTTATCTGGTCAAGTACAAATTGATTCGATGATACTTGCTTATTTTGATAGTATCGAAAAAAAAATCTAAATTTAGAAAAAAAAAACAAAAAAAATCACATATTCAATTCATACTGTTTTTACTCGCTTCATACACGTATGTAAAAGTACAAAAGTAAATTATAATTTTGTATTTGGCGTTTGTTTTCTTTTAATAGTTATCAAGATTAAGTGATATTTATATAAAAAAAACAATGATCCACATATCAATGACGAAAAAATAAAAGTTTGTATTATCGAGGATTAACATGGCTTACAGGTCTGATAAAGAAAGATTTCGATATAAAATATTATATTTTTTGCTAATTCCTTCAATACATAAGATTATGGTATGCGCGACACAATTGTTTGTATTTTTTAATTATTTTTTGATGTACATTATTTTTAAATTAAGACGTTTGATATAAATTTTCTTAAGCTTTTAAACTTATCATATGCGTGTAAGTTATTCTTGTATATCGTGCACAAAAAAAATTGTAGGGAACCGCCTAATAAAATAATGAATGAATAATAAAAAAAATCTATTAATACTTTACTTTATTTATTTTTTCTTATTTATTATATTGTTCGCATATTTGAAGTTAAAAAATTATAATTTTAATTGACATACATTTATTTAATTTTAATCGATTAAACACTTTAAGTGCGATATATCAAGATAGATGTTTTACAGTATCAGATATTTTTACGACCGTCGTGTTAATTTTATCTATAACTGAATTACCTCTTCTTAGAAGGAAACATTATATAGATAATTAAGTCTATAAAAAACAAAGCGAACATAATTCGTTAATTAAAGTAAAAGAATTTTTGGAATATGTATCTTATGAAGTGTGCTCTGCTTCTTTGTGTTGCTGTTGCGGGTAAGGATATTAAAAAATAATTTATATGGTTATTTCTTATATCATTGATAAGATTACTATAAAATAAGATTACTTGGTCAAAATATGTTTTAATTGGACATTAGTTAACTTTACAATTCTTATGTAGGTATAGTGCATTTGAGGCAAGTTGTGGCCTAGGAGATTAAATCAGGAGCAGGTTTCAATTCGGGAGTAGATTAAATCTTTAATATTTTAATTTCCTCGCTCTAAGCTCGGCGCTGAGTTCCGCCACCCAAAATCCGCAAAAGTGGGAAAAGAAAGTGTTTTACTGGATACGGAGTGTCTTAACACTAGGTTCTCGTGTTCTCTCTACTTACCCAACTATGTGCGGAGTACAGCGTAAAGCCAAAAAAATGCACAATGTAGATACAGTAAAATATAAAGAATTAAATACCTTATTTAATTAAGAAAATTGCATACAAAAAAAATCTTTAAAAAATTAGATATTTCATTTTATTCTAATTGTTCGAATTATTTTTATTTCACCAGAATAATATAGTATTTATTACTATAATACTTACAGTAATAAATACTATATTATTTGTGTACACGTGCTAATTATTTTTACTAATTCATATTTGTACTAATAAATTAATATTGTACCTAGTTTGCTTTCTAATAGCTATATGTATTGTATAAAAACTTTGCTACAATGTATTTAAAGTATGCAAACTTTAAAAATAAAATAAACAAAAATAAAATCTAAATTCTCAAAATAATAGTGACTGTTAGTTGCTTATTCGTTGACACATGCAACGATATCTTTAATTTTATTATTAACAAATTAAAATCTAAGCTCTTTCTAAATCTAATTATCAATTAAATATAATTTTTTAAGCAATATAATCCATAGAATAACAATCGCCAAGGTTGAGTTTTGGCATCCAAGTTTTATCATTTCTGATATATACATATATGTATATATATAAATAGATAACGAAGATTATTTGTTTTTTTATTGAACCCATATAAACTATGAATAAAACAATTGCTACTGTTTTAAATGTATTGTAAAAGGATTTATATGTATTATATCATTTTAAAATACATTTGATAAAGATAGCGTACTATTCACAAGAAAATAATCACATAAAGTATATTAAATTTTATTAGTTAAAGAGACCGTATTTACGTTTGTTCCAAGAACAAAGGTTTCTAATGAAGTTAAATATAAACACTACATATTTTTTCAGCGCAAGGGTTTTCATTGGGACCTGCCGATATAGTATTCCATCTATTCACTAGGTAATTTCTTCAATAATTAATACAAACTAAAATAAAAAAGGTGTACATAAAGAATAATAGGAAGGCATCATTAATATATATACATTCATAAAAAAAATTATAAAAACAATTATTTTATGAATATTTGCCTGCCGAATTCTGGAGGCATTGCATATTGAGTGGCAGAACTCAACGCCGCACTTTGCCTCGACACCAGAGCGAAGAAATGGAAAGTCGTGGCGCAGGGGCACAAAGTGTGACTGTAAATCGACTGGTTGTGGGTTCGATCCCCATTCGAGGAAATAAAATATTTATTTACATTTATATTTCATGACAAAGATATATATTGCAAAAAACGCGTATTTCGACACTATAAAGAAAATCAAAATTCATAGGGTACTTTTGGTTGACCTAGAATTATGAAATTTGGCAGCTAGCATCTACAAGTAGTATTAGTTCAGGAAAAAATGATTTGTTCACTGAAAACTATAGATTTGTGGTTAAATCCTAAAAACAATAGCTTTAAAAGAGGGGCAAAATTTGCTATTAAAGACGCAGATGAAGGGGCTCTGGCTAAGTAAGCTGGAATTTCAGACAAATCTCCGATTTCTGTACGGAACCTTGGATGGGCGAGACTGACTCGTAATTGTACAGTTTTTTTTAACTTCACGCTGTATCTCGCACATAGCAGGGTAGGCAGGTGGATCCTGAAAACCTAGTGTTAAGACACTCCGTTCCCATTAAGAAACTTTCGTTCCCCATTCCCAGTTTTTTAGGCATTGCGTGTTGAGTAGCGGAACTCAACGCCGCTCTTTGCCTCGTTACTAGAGCGAATAAATTAAAATATAGAATATTTCTCTACCCCGCGTGGGAATTAAAATCACAAAAGTCGCATCAGTCGCTTGTGCCCCTGCGCCACGACGGCCTTATATTACGATGAATACTCATATTTATTTTAAAACCCTACATATATACACTGCAAAATATATAATACTAAAATACAATGTTTATTACAGAAATAACCCAACACAAAGTCAAGCTCTACTCCCATCCGAGGCTTCAATTTTGACTTCGCAGTTCCAGCCTTCTCTGCCCACGATTTTTACTATCCATAGCTACAATGATTCTGTGGCTGGAAACTTTAATGCTTTCGTTGTGCGAGGTATGAAATAACATTTCTTTCTTTATATTTCATTATTTTGCCACTAAGGTTTATTGTAGTCTCCATATGTTCGCCATAGAATGTTGATCTATGACATTAAAGGTAGTCAATATTGCTTTTTTCATCTACCAAGACTCAACGCACTTCGTCTACCTAGAATAGGGAAACTTTTTTCCCGACTGCTAAGGAAGGGTTATGTTTTTCGCGCGTATCTTGTATGTACGAATATGTATGTATGTAATATTTTTTATTACCTCATATCTCCAGAACCGCTGAACGGATTTACATAATTGAAGGATCGTTAGATTCGTCTTAGCAGCCCATGTGTTCTTAGATAGGTGACGTTAAAAAATAACCATAGCGGCTGTGGGACGCCATTGGAATAATGAAAAAAAAATGATTTCCGAAAAACCGTTAGTTCATATTTATTTTCGCAATATTGTAATCTATCGATATATTGTAAACTCTTTAAGCGCTGGCCCTGATTGGTCGCTTTTGACCACAGAGCTAAGAATCTAAAAAGGTGTCAATAAAGTGAAACTTTATTTATTATGTGATATAAAGTATGTTGTATTGAGAATTTTTTTTATACATTCGAAAATAAACTATTAAGAATAAACTATTAAGAATCCAGACAATACACTGTGACTTTAGTATTTATGTATAATACTAATGCTACGGCAGGTACACGGATATTTAAGTGCAGGTGACACTAGTCACGTTAGGTTAGGTTAGTTATTTTTTAATTTAAAAATTTCTAACCTAACCAAACATGTACTTAAAAATCACTTGATCTGTAACTGCGGTGGCGTTAGTACTTAAATTATATTTTTTATTATTTACATATATTGAGCATACACTGTAGTAGTTTTCGAACTCTATGGTGAATTTTTGCATTTGACAATGTCGATTCACAAAGTATCGATAGAATACAATATCGCGAAGTTTATATTTTAACCTTTAAAACATTTTTTTTTGGTATACGTATTGTGACAGTGAAACAAAGTATGAGAAACATTAGCTTTAAAAGTGCGTTGTTATCTACATTAATACAAGCTTTCATTAGGTTGGTCATCTTAATGGTGTTTAATTATTTATGGATTTATCTAAATTTATAAATCCAATGGTACTTGTAGCTGTTGATTATTTTATATTGTGTTTCTTTCTACAGGTCACCTCGATGCAGAGAACGTGAATGTTATTGCTGTAGACTGGAGCCGAGGTGGTGGCTCTTACAGTTTTGGCTTAAGCAATATTCCCCAAGTAGGAAGGGTGGTTTCCCAGTTTATTAATATCCTTAGTGGTAACTTTGGATATCCAACAGAACAAATCCGTATCGTCGGTCTTGGTCTTGGAGCTCATGCCGCTGGTATTGCCGGCAGAAACATCAATGGAAATATTCCCCGAATTATAGGTATTATAATTATTCACGTTTTCTATTACGTTGTATATTATAAATTGCTATCATGTGACATAAATTTGTGATAGTTTTTAAATTGTAATTGAACAAAAAAAAATTTCAGCCCTTGATCCATCCCTAATTGGTTGGTCTCACCACCCCGAAATTTTAAACAAAGATGATGCTGCTGTGGTCGAAGTTCTTCACACCACTGCTGGAGAATATGGATACGACAGACCCCTTGGAGATATAGACTTCTATGCCAACGGTGGCAACCGCCAAACAGGTTGTGGAGCTCTAATCTCTTGCTCTCACACCTACGCTTACGTCTTTTATGCTGAATCTGTCAGCGCTGAAGTTAACAATGGAGCCCAATTTGTTGGAACTGCTTGTGAATCCTATAATGAGGCAATTACTTTGAGATGCACTGGTAACCGGGATGCTATTTTCGGTGGAATAGCCAACAAACCTGAGTAAGTTCATATAGTTAAAATAAAATATGGATGTTGTTTTAATCATGTCGTAGTATTTTAGCACTATCAGTATACTTAGCATAGTGATCTAACTTACATGTATTTTACATATGGAATTGTGAACAGAAAAGACCTAATGTCCCAGATCTTGGCTATCCGCCACAACTTGAGTTGCAAAACTAAACGCTGCGCGTTGTTTTATCAGGACCTAGATATATATAACATTTGAGTAAGGATGGAATTCGTTACAGGCAGACACTGTACTATTGCTCTATGGTAGCCTTCTTTCGTTTTACAAGTTATAAATTTTTTTGACGATTAATTAAGACGATTCTGTTTTCTTGTATTTCAGTGCAAGTGGCGTTTACGTTTTCCTTACAAACTTGTCGCCACCTTTTGCAAGGGGTTAAGCAGAGAGAAACGTTTCAACATGCAAACTGAGTAAACGTGTAAATAAATGTAAATTATTTTATCATGATTGTGTTTTTTAACGTCCTATACCTAGTATTTAATATATTTCAGAAGGGTCGAGACTTTATAAGACCTTACAACACTTATGTTAAGATACTATGTTCCCCACTTTATGAATTCACGCATGAGGCATTGTGTGTTGAGTGGCGGGACTCAATACCGCGTTTTGAGCAAAGAAATAGAAATATAAATTTAAATAAATATTTCATTTCCTCGAGTGGGGATCGAACCCACAACCAGTCGCATCTACAGCCACACACTTGTGCCCCTGCGCACTATGGGCAATCAAGGTCTGTATCAGATCAAAAATCTATAACTTTTTTATTTGTTAAGACAAACAATTGAATTTTTGCACAAGCATAAAGTATAAAATAGTGCTTTAGGTAAAGTTCAGATATTATACTTTTATTGGAGTATATATATATTAAAAAAATAATGAAAAAAAGATTATTTAATTTCCTTACTCACACTACTTATAGTAGTAATAAAAATGTATTATTAAATTAGTTTATTAATAAACAATGTTTCTTAAGCTGTTATCTATTTGAGTAAGAAATTAATAGTTATGATTACACATACTTAGTTAGTAAAATATAAAATTTACAAAAATTGATTTACAAGTAGAATAATATTATAAATGAATGTATATTACATAATGAGTATATTATATTTAATTATACTTGGTGAACTTCGGGATCCATAATAAGTTCATCACTTTTAAAAGATCTAGGGTATCTTCATCAAGTGCCTTCACACTTTTGCTATACTCGTATGTTTTTCTATGATTGGAAATGTATGGATCTGATGTGTAGAGAAGAGTATGAAATACATCCTCATTTGTAGCTGATCGAGAGCACTTTCTGGCATGATGTAGGCGAAATTTTTGATAATCCTTATTACGGGATTCTTGTGCACCTTGTGCATTCTTGGGATCTCATTCGTTTGTTAGATTCCTTAAATACATGTATTGCGCTTTTGTTAAATCCAAATCAATGAAAACACTCAATTCCTCTTGATCCGATAGCATTTTGCTCTGGCTTGCGTTTTCTATGAGATTCAAATATAGAGACATTGTATCTCGGTCAGCAAGCCTTAGTTTTTCTACGAGTTTTGCTTCTAATTCTCCTATGGAACGTAAGCCCTGAACGTAGGCATTGCAGATGTGTCCAAAGCCATATTCACTAAATAGCGCGGTATTTTCGCCTCTTCGTTGATTCTGATGAGTCCCCATAGGGACACAGGGTCTTCCGCGTTTTCCAGAAGACGTCGATGGTGAGTTCTCAGGTGCTACTTCTTCAATGATTGGTAAGGTTAACAAATATTCAGAATCTAACCAATTTTCGTTGTTTTTTAAAAAAACGAATCCTTTTACCGGGACGCTTCTGTCCATCGTTTATTAAAGGAACGAATGAGATTCCTTTGAATGTTGCTGATAATAAAACACATGTTGTCTACAGAAACATGATACTTTTCTTTTAGAAATATTGATAGCTAATATTGATTGCTTCAAGTTTTTTTCCTCCTTCAATGTATGGGAGTAATAATTCACGCTTGGAACACTTGAAAGTATTAGCCATTTTGAAATTTAGTGAAGACACTTAACAATCAAACGTCTGTTAGTAATTTTATTGCTAATTTGTAATAGTTTTATTAAATTAATTCACTCTTTTTATATAATTTTATAAATGAAGGTAGTGTGCATTTTATTGATGAGTAATACCGCAAAATGTGTGCAAAATGAAGATAAACGCTCTTTTATCAATAAATAACAATAATTTAATTGAAATTTACCGCAATCTAATCAATTAAATAGTACAACATTAGAAATTTCAATAGATAGAGTTTTCTTGTTCCCTGACTTGTATCGTAGTTTTCGTGATAACTTCTAAAACCGCACATTTCCGCAGCTGATTTTTATAAATGTTATTTATAAAAATCTGGACTATAAAACAACATCAAATGTAACGCGTCGGTAGACGTCGGTAACTGTCAAAAGTCTCGATGAACTTTAAACACGTACCTTTTTTCTCTTCACTTATTGTTAATATTTTTTATAGGAATATAGGGACAAAATTCACAAAATAATAATTGTTTTAAAATCTACATACTATAGGCTTTTTAAAAATATATAACACTTTATACCTAAGTGGATATTTTTTAAGGAAATTAAGTTTAAAATATCGATGCGAACAACCTGAAATAGACATTTTTACGTATTACAATTTGTCACAATAAAAAAATATATATTTCAAATGTATTTCACGAAAAAATAATTCATTACATTAAAGGTCCACTATTATACTATTAAAAAAAATAAAAAGTGCGTCAGGGACGACTTTCGTAAAAATGAATTTTGATCTGCCGTTGTTCTACCATTATCCATAGTGCTGCGCCACGACTGGCCTTCTTATAGGAAATAATAAAATTTAAAAAAAAAAATCTTTATTATTTTAAATAATTTATTATCTATGAATAAGGATAAACGGAAATGTTATTTTCCATCATTATTCACATTATAAAATAAAACAAAACAAAAATTATTAAACGTCCACTGATATAGTTATGCATAAACAGCTTAACTTGCAATAATTTTTCAATGCTGAAACATAGTGGGTCGAAATTTTCAAATATTTGAAAATTTCGAGGATCTTTCAATTACTAGCGGCACACTCGCGGCTTCGCCAGCATATCATTTATAATTATTTTATTATACTGCATTTGCCATAAGATAATCAATATAGATTATATAAACATTATAATTATATAATTTATACATTAAAATAATTTGAGTCTAGTAGTGGCGCAGGGGCACAAAGTGTGACTGTAAAATTGACTGGTTGTGGGTTCGATCCCCACTCAAGAAAATGAAATACTTATTTACATTTATGTTTTTATTTCTTTGCTCTGGTGTCGAGGCAAAAGCGCGGCGTTGAGTTACGCCACTCAGCAAGCAATGCTTCCAGAACTCGCCGGAAAGTAGGGAACGGAGTGCCTTAACATTATGTTCCTTGGTCGCATGCGAGGCCGAAATCGGCGGCTAAGGTGCCCCCCGCAGGACTCGTGCTCTATGCTTGCGGCCGTAAACAGAGTATTAAATTATTTTAAATATACATTTTTTCAAAAAATGTACTTTCAAATTACATGCTATAAAAGCCAAAGCAGATCTTTATAAAATTTCCTTTTTTTTTAAATGTTTATGAAATAAAAATCTTTCTATTTTTTATTATTTTTTGTCACAAAATGCCTCATTGTGACTTATTTATAAGAGATAGATATACGGTATCGCAGGTTTTTTAGAACTAATAAAATAAATCATTTCTTCTATACAATGTACTGACATATATTTTACTATTTATTTTTCAGCGCACGCGCTTAAAGTAATTCGATGGCGTTCATTATTATTATTATTTCATTATTTAAAGCTAACCAAGACTTAAACCATAATGTTGCATAGCCTACAGCACTCCTCAAGAACGTAGCTTTCATACAAAACCAAAAATAGGTAAATTGGACCAGTAAATTCAGAGATCTTAGCGTTTAAGCAAACTAACATACAAATTCTTCCGCTTATTAGTATAGATTTATTTAAGTCTCCTTGATAATAAATAAAAATGTAATTTTCTATATTCATAATAAACGACACATTTAGCAACAAATAACTTTTTGATAAAAACATTATCGTCGCTAAGAAGCATTTAGTGGATAAGAAAGATTATTTCAGTAGATATTATCATTTTTAAGAAATATTTTAGATTTTTATTTATATTATTCTCTTTAAGTACTTAAGGTAATAATGTTCAAATTAATATCGATCGCTTGCATGTTATATGCTAGCATTTCTCCTGGTAAGTTTTTTATTGTAGTATACATCGTTTACTATATATTTTTATTTATTATAATATAAACGAGGCGAAAGAGATGAAGAAAGGACGGAATGTGTAAATGGTAAGACATTAGAACATTGTGAATGGTAAGACATTAGAACAAGTAAATGAAGTGGTATACTTGGGAAGTATGTTCAGTAGAGATGGAAGATACAAGATGGATGTGGAAAGGCGTATTGCTGCCGGTAACAAGGTTAACGGAGCCTTAGCTGCATTGATGAGACGGCAAAACGTCAGCACAGCTGCGCGTTTGACCGTACACAATGCAGTTTTGGTACCGTCTCTGTTATACGGCACCGAAACGTTACTCACGTTTCGGTGCCGTATAACAGAGACGTTACAGAAGAAGAATGAAAGAAAGATGAATGCTGTGGAGATGCGGTCTCTTCGTAGAATATGCGGAGTCAGCTTAGCTGATCGAATCCGCAATTAAGAGGTACACAGAATGGCAGGTACTAGCGAGGATGTCACGGTGAGAATAAAGAAGCTGGTTTGGCCACGTCGAACGGATGAGTGATGAAAGAATGGCAAAGAAGATTTATGATGGAAAAGTGAGCGGTAAGAGAGGTAGGGGGAGACCTCGCTTGACCTTCGAAAACACAGTATCAAAGATACCGGAGGAAGGTCACATAAAAAGCATGAGGACCCTCCGGAGGGCATGTAGTATGAAGAGGTTGATGACAGTGGACGAGGCGAGAGAGGTATGTAGAGACCGTAGCGTTTGGCGCTCCGTTCTCTCTGACTACCCCGCTAGGGATAAAATGTGAAGCTAGTTTAGTTTAGTATTTAAACGAGGTCTGTCGTGGCGCAGCAGCACGAAGTGTGACTGTAAAACGTCGGTTTTGGTTGTGGGTTCGATCCCCACTCGAGGAGATGAAATATTTACTTAAATTTAAATTTCCATTTCTTCGCTCTGATGTCGAGGTTAAGCGCAGCGTTGAGTTCTGCCACTCAACGCGCAATATCACCAGAATGTGGCGGAAAGTAGGGAACGGAGTGTCTTAACACTAGGTTCCCTCTGCCTACCCTGCTTTGAGCGGGATGCATGTTTTTATTAAAAATGTTGACCCTGCATTACAGTTGCACCGGCGTCTATTAAGGAGAGTCAGTTGCGCTATCAGTATGCTCCAGATTCTAATGGAAAGATTCATCTCGTTGACTCGTGGAGCTCGCTGAGTGATTTCGCAAATGTAGCGAGATACAATCCCAGTAGGACTAATGTGTATCATCTCTTTACTAGGTATGTAAATACATATATTATTTACTGCTCTTGCATATTTTAGTAGAAATTGAGATATTTTTTATTGGAATTCAAACTTTCATGATATTATTGCTGAATTAATATTTAAAAGTGGAACACAATTCATAAAATTATTAAATTCCTAATAGACTCAGTCGTAAATTAGTATTATTATTAAGTATTTTTTATATTATTCTATAGGTAGAAACTTTCGCTAACTTTGTAAAAAACTTTTAACCGTGATATTATCAACAACTACTATAGCAACTATAGTAACTGAATAAAAAATATTACGTGGTGTGATGAGTCATTATTTAATTGCTTAAAATATTTAGACATTTAAATTTAATTTTGTACGAATATTTAATACTTATTAAGATAACGTATAAAAATTTGAACGTAGCGGGATTTGATCTAAGCCATACGTTCAAATTTTATACTTTTTTTTATTAAGTATGTTTCTTTCCTAAGTGAAGAAAAAGTTTAAAAATGTAAAAAAAATGTGTAATTTTGTTAGTAATTTAACAAACACGATGAATTTCTTCTTATCTATTATATGTGTATAATATAATTTCATTGTGTATTTTTAGAAACAACCCTTCTCGAAGCCAGCCTCTACTTATCAATAATAATATTTTACTAAGGTCTTCAAATTACAAAAGCAGCCGTAGGACCGTTGTTCTTATACACGGATGGATGAATTCAGCTTCTTCCAATTTTAATAATGTCCTTGTTCCTGGTAAGACTTAACAATTATAGATACTGTTTACAGATATGTGTTATTACTGATATTTTTTACTGATATTTCTATGCATTGTTTCTTTAACTAAAATAAAGTAAAATAAAATTTGCTACTTTTTTCTTTGTTGTAATACAGTCTTAATTTTCGTATTGAGTCTATTCTATTACAGTATAAATAGTTCTACAGTATAGTATAGATAATCATGACATTTACAATTCACAGTGCTACTGGCAGCTGAAGATCTCAATGTGATAGTATTAGACTGGAGTGCTGGTGCCAATGTTATCGACTATAGAGAAGTTAACCTCAACAGTATTCTGTCCGGAGAAGCTGCTGCTAAATTCATCGAATGGTTGAATAAAGAAAGCGGTTCCACTCTTGACCAATATCATATCATTGGTCATGGAGTCGGTGGACATCAGGCCGGTATTATTGGAAGAAATTTGAATGGTCAGATTGCATACATTACAGGTAAGCTAATTTATGAGTCTGGAAACATAACTTAAAGGAGATTCATTTAATTTTACATGCAAAGGTAATTTATCTTATTAGGCCCTTGCAGCGACTCTAGTAGGGATTTATTGAATAGCTAGATTACTACATCTAGACAAGTAGTAGTTATTGCTATTGCACTTTTCCTTTTTTTATAAACAACATTCGGTATATCATATTCGGTACGCTTATAGCAGGATAGGCATGAGGTAACTCGGCTACCTAGTGTTAAGACACTCCGTTCCTATTAAGACGCTTCCGTCCGTTCCGTTCCTTTACCAGTCTGGAAATTGTTGGAAACGTTCTGTTCTGTTGTCAGGAAATCAAACCTATAACTATTGCGTTTTCAGTCACACGCTTGTGCCCCTGGACCATGACGGCCTCATAATATGAACTTTAAAATTTTCAACAGTTCATAACAACTTTCTACTGTACTGCAACTATATTGAAAGCATTTTATTTTAGGTCTTGACCCAGCTCTTATTGGATGGGTGAACAATATTTTCAAATTCCAACCTGATGACGGATTATACACCGAAGTTATTCACACCAATTATGGCGTCTATGGATACCTAGCTAATTTAGCACAAGTAGATTTTTATCCCAATGGGGGAATATCCATGCCTGGGTGCAATTCAAACTCCTGTGATCATGAGAGAGGCTTTTTTTACTTGGCTGAATCGATCACCTCAGGAGGATTTACTGGTAGAGAATGTTTGAACTATTATGCTGCTCTACTGCGATTATGTCAAGGATCCAGACGTCTACAAATGGGCGGACTTGTTCCTAAATCTGGGTAATTTTTTCTATATTCTTAATTCTATGGGATTTTTTTTATTCTGCTCATACATATACACAAATACAAGTATATAATAAACATAATTATTAATTGTGATAATATTGCCAATTTCAAGTTATTGATAATATTTACTCAAATTTAAACTTTTTTTTAGAATAAGTAAAAGTAATGGAGCAATAGAAAATATTAATTTATTATTTATTGTGTATAATTATAGTCTACATAATATTTTTTTTATTACAGGGAATCAGGTGTATTTTTACTAGAAACAAATAGTGCACCGCCATTTTCTCAAGGATAAATCACTGCACAAAATAAATATGTTTTTTCCAAATCAGGTGTAAATGATGAAAAAAATTGATTTAGTCATATTATCTTAAAATTCCAAATTAAATAATACATTTTTTTTAATTTTATTTTATTTTAAAACTACTGAATATTAAACGAAATCACTATTTAGTCATAATTATTCAATCAATAAATAGGATATACACATATCGCCTACTTTTTATAAAAGGGAGCGTTAACATGTTGGCAAGCTACTACTTATACATAAAATGCCTTTTTGTACTTAAGTCTAAATTTTAAATCGTAAATATCACAATTGATTAGGATGCTTAAAATGTTTAGGAGATCTTCTCTGCGAATTAGATTCTTGGGATACTGTTGTAGCTGGTTGCTCTGTAGTTGTACTATTCTTCTTTGAGGGAATGTTTAAAAGACTACCAAGAAAAGCGACACCTTCCTCGGCTGTCTGATAGATGTTTATCAAAAATGCTTCCGGGTCGAATATATTGGTGTCTTCTGTAGTAGGTTCTTCTGTGGTTCTGCAAATCATATCGATATTTTATGTGTGAAATATTCCACTACTATCGAATCACTGACAGACAAGGTACAACTAAAACTACGCAGTATAAAGCTCAAAATAAGTCTTTGTACTTATTTAGAAAACGTATAAAAATTTGAACGTAGCGGGACTCGAANTCGGTTTCCAGGAGGCGCGGGTTCGAGTCCCGCTGCGTTCAAATTTTTATACGTTTTCTAAATAAGTATTTTTCTTTCCTAAGTGTGGAATAACACTTTAAAAATGTTTAAAAATAAGTCTTTGTCTTGGGGAATTTTAGGAATTTTGACATTCCTATATTATTTTATATAAACGGGTAAAAATAAGACTTTACGTTTAATAGTCCAAGCAAGTAAAATTACACTAAAACTCTTCTTGAGTATAAGAGGTACACAGGTTAGAATAAGGAAAAGACTGGAATATTGATATAGTTCTTACTCTTCCTTTTCTGATTCAATTGGTGGGTCCTCCATTTCCATCACGCCAGCAGACGATTTGAAGCATCCTATTGGGAATTCTAGTTGCGAACTTCCAAGTAACTTAAGTTCTAATTTTGAGCATCCACGTAGTCCATCAGCAGTGGGAGCAAGATCATTGAAATTGGCACAAACTTGTGCATGTACACCGTATAAGTTCACGCAAACAGGAGTTGGATGAGGTCCTAAAACAAAAAATGTTCAGTATGCATCGGAACAGAAACGTTATATTTTTTAAAATACAATAAGAACGATACTTATTGTGTGGATTAACATTTAAAAAAAATTAAATCAAGAACGATATTTTATTAATTATTTTAATGCATCTATATAAGTATTGAAATATATTAGTAATATTGAATACTATTGACTTCAGGAGTTGAGAAAGAAAAAATTTATGAGTCCTAATAAGTAACAATACAGTCTGGTATAGTTTTCTTACCTTTTATTTTGGAACTTTGTAGAAATTTTTTATCATATGTAACTTTTACCGACAATCCTTCTTCTGGCGAAATGTATTTCATGTGTATGCACCCTAAAAGGCATAAAAGAAAATAGGTTAAAAATTCATAAAATATTTTTTTCTAAATTATAGAAACCCAGATTTACTAGTAGTTTATATTAATTAATATATCGGTATGGTTTCTGATTCCAAAAAATAAAATATTATAATAATTATTTTGTTCTCTTAATTTTGCACCTCAAATAGTGTTAAAGTTTTTGCTACTATGCGATAAGGACGAAAATGATTCAGATTTCAATAAAAATCGTTCAAAGAATATTAATAAATTAAGAATAACATTCTATAAATAAATATTAAAAAAATATAACAGGTGTAAAAAACAATTATCCACTTATGATAGTTATTTCACACAGTTACATATATTTTGTGTTGATTAATATTTATTAAAGTAAATTAGTAAAAAGAAAATAAGGCACACCTGGACCTCCTAGATCAAGGAATGTCATATTAAAATCCACACAACATATGCAGGCTGGACCTTTACATAAGCAGTTACTCTTCGGCTGATCACTGGGTTCTGGCATTATCTGCTGCACGAGCGCGTCTTAAGAAATAATAATAGGATTACTTTTACGTTAAACAAGCTTATTTATATGTAATACTTAGTGCTTGATAGTAGGTTAGTGTATCTAAATAGTATCCATTTTTTTAGCTTCACGTGGCATCCCGCACACAACAGTGTGAACATAGGGCATCTAGTGCTAAGACACTCCGTTCCCCATTTTCCATCTAATTCTGGAGGCGTTGCGAGTTCAGTGACAAAACTCAACGGCGCGCTTGCCTCGACACGTAAATCTTTCATAAAACAACATATTTCTGTACACTAAAGAAAATCTCGAATATTCTACATTATACAACTGACTATGACTGTGACTTTCACACGAATACTTTCACTTGTATGTCAGGTCATAGTTTTTTGTTCGTAAAAAACTTTGTTAAAGGGTTTATGTAAGATGAGCGAATGTAGTTCGTAACTGTTAAATAATATAGCATTTATTATAAATTGTTAGATAATGGTGATAGTCTAGTGTCAATTTTATATTTCAAATAATACGCTTTTACGAATCTGGGATTTGAACCCGTAACTATGGCATGGATGCATATTTCATTGAGATATGATTGCGACTTTTCAAATCAGTACTTTGTAAATTTAAAATCTAAATCAATATTTAAAACGAAGTCTAATACATTGTGATTACAAGATTAATCTTACAAAAAGAAAACAGTACAATTAATTTACATTACTGTAATGTTTGGGTAAAAGTAAAAATTCTGCAAGTTATTAAAAAAAAATCTGAAACATCTGAGTATAAATAGCTGTGTTTAAATTATTTTAATATGCCGTACAGTAGCTGCCTTTATGTTGTTTAATTAATACAAAAGGTATCCAAATGAGTCGATCAATTACAAACAAAAAAGGTTTGACTTACCTAAATAGCTTTGACTGTTAACGAATGCTAGCATTGCCACAAAGGCCAACGCCACTTTAGCTGACATTTTAAAATTCACTTTATATTAAAAATGCGTAAGAAAATAATATTATTATTGAATTTAATTAAAAACGTTTAATATCTACTGAATGGGCGAGCTTCGCCAGCGTCGGACCAACACTGCTCCTTTTCTCGTATCACAGCCGGTTTCTCCGCACTCACAATAGAAGGTGAAATTTAAAATAAGGTATAAAGTGGTGACATGCATCAGTGAGATGCACTGAGAGAGCTAAGATAAAAAGTATATAAGACATTGAAATACCTATTTATTTTATATAAAATTATTGTTTATTTTAAAATTCTGGAGTTTAAAGAGGCCGGTCGTGGCGCAGCGGCACGAGGTGTGACTGCAAAACCGACTGGTTGTGGGTTCGATCCCCACTCGAGGAGATGAAATATTTACTTAAATTTATATTTCCATTTCTTCGCTCTGGTGTCGAGGTTAAGCGCGGCGTTGAGTTCTGCCATTCAACATGCAATGCCTCCAGAATTCGGCAGAAAGTGGGGAACGGAGTGTCTTAACACTAGGTTCCCTCTGCCTACCCTGCTGTATGCAGGATACAGCGTGAAGTTAATTTTTTTTTATTTTAAAATTGTAAATTGTTATAAAAAATTGTACCTGAAAATTTGAATCTTTTTAACAAAAGTTTTATTTTCGATACAAGCAAAATTAAATATTAAATAACTAATTATGTTATCCTTATATATTAAAGTAAGTCATACAGTTTAGAGTTCTCATACATTTTAATTAAAACAAACTTACAAAAATAAGTAACAATTATGTACATTCTGCTATATTATACATTATCGACATATAAAAAGTGGACAAGAGCTGGTCGGATTCGCCCGTGACGGGTTCCGTAAAAACAAACATAGAATTAGGGATCGGGACGAGTGTATTTAACCAAAGACCAATAGGAATGCGGACGAAAATAAATGTATTTTTCAATATTTCTATAAATTGCTGACTATTTCTTAATCGTCAATTTAACGACTAACTTTGAAAATCAATTTGACGGATTTCAACGTAATTTTTAAAGACCTACAAACACCACTCACTTTAACGTTTGGTGAAAAAATATTTTATATTTTTTTATACTACGGGAAGCACCCTTTAAAGCGTCACAGGAGTACCGGAAACATTAGTCTACTAATTCCACTTTGTAGTCTTAATAGTCTTAAAAAATGGTTGTGACCTACAGACAGTTATGACGAATCTATAAGAAATTCATCTTTTGCCATTCGGATAGAGAACCCTGAAAACAAAACAATTCAGTAAACGCGAGATAATTGGTAATTAATATTAATAAGGCGTAACTACATTAAAGGTCGTAATACACAAAACAAACAGTTGAAAGTAGAAATTGATTTTGGCTTTCACCAATCATACACAGTCCATACGATTCATAAGTAATATGTGTGATGCTTAATAAATTGCATATTTCGTTTTAGCAATAAACGCTTTCTAATTTCTCTTAGTAGTTGCTTTGAATTAAATTTACCTACTTATACATTTTCCTCTTATTTATAATTATGTATAATGCAGCAAATAAAATTAATTGAACATGTTAGATCAAATTTAAATAGTTACAAAAAATTGATTTCTCAACCTTTGAATAAATCACTTGAAGTATACTTTAATGCTATAAAAGCGAGGATTGCTTTCATTTACTGTTTATAAATATATTACTTAGTAATTCATTCTTAATTCCAAACTTTATATTTTAATAGTTTTCGTAAAATATATAATCATATAATAGTATATATATACTTTTACTACATAGATATAAATATTTTACATTATTAAATGTAATTTAAACAAATACATTTTAAAACAACACATGTTTCAGTGTGAGACAAGATCTGGACTCATAACTGTGCAATACAAATAAGCTCTACAATCTTCGTCTAAATCTATTATTGAGATATGCTACGTTGGAAGTGTTCTTGACGATTATATTATAATGTTGAGTGGAAAGCGAGAAACAGTAGTATATATTGATTGATTATTTATGAATCATACTGACTGTAATAGAGGTATTAATATATTATATACATACACACATATATATNATATATATATATATATATATATATATATATATATATATAACTCAGTGTTAAGACACTCCGTTCCATTTAAAACACTCCAGTTCTTTTTTCACTACTTTTTGATGAATTCTAAAGGCATTACGTGTTGAGTGGCGGAACTCAACGCTTTTTTTATTATATAAAATTTTCAAGTTAAGCCATAAGACAAAGTTATTATGAAAACATATTTTGTACATGATTTCCTCTATTACGTCTATACTTAGCTACGCCCGTGCCACTGCCTTGTGTGTCTAATAGTACCGGTGCGTATATGGCCAAGTGCAACGCGCTCCACTAGCCCACATCGAGGTCAATGAACAGATTCTATGTGTATTATAAATACTAGGCTTATACTTAGGCTCGAAATTTACTTATTTAATTGTCATATATCAACAAAATTATTTAAGTATAATGTATTATTTAAGTATTTATACTTTATTTAAATGAATAATGCATATATAAGAACCTATATTATAACTATACATACATACCTATACGCAATACGCAATCGCCAATACTATTTATATAAATTCGTTACCAATTTGCGTGCTGATAATAAGTGTACAAATGAATTACGTTTCAGTTCGAGTACATCCTTGTTTCATTCAAGAGAAAATATATGTTATATCCCATTTTTAAGATTTATAATTGGCTGGATTTTTAATTTTATGGTAATATAAATTTTGTGTGAATAAAAATTTGGCATTTTTCCAAATACCTACGGATTACAATACATATTTGCACAAGTTAAGCTTTATTTTTGTAACAAAATAACAATAAAAAAGTGAGAAACAGTAACAGTAAAAATATACATACATATGCCTATGTATATTTTTAACAAAAATATTTTCTTTTTAATTTCCGTTTTTGTATTGTTATATATTTTATTTGTTTTGTATTGATAGCATAATATTTAACACATGATAAGTGGTGGAGATTGGATAGCCAAGTTCGAAAAATAAACATATAACGCAGACACGACTTTCTCCAGTAGAAAGTGACCCACCCGCACGGCGGCTTTGGTGCTGTAAATGGACAAAGTACGCCTTTTGTGGATTGGTATGTTAATATTTATTTAATATTTCTTATGAAATTACAATACTATTCATATTTTAAGCTTAGGTTTAGGCTAGTCTATTATTAAGCTCAAAATAAGAATATTAACTCTTCTGATTTGATGTAAATTGATATATTTATTTTTTGTTGTCACACTTCCCGAAAAATAATTACAATTTTATTTTCAAAGTAAAATTGTTTTAACTATTTTCACTTTAAAATGTATGTATAAATTTAATATAATATAAAAATGTTATCTATAAAATATTATACAATAGGTTGTTACAGAAAAGTATAAAAAAAAACTAAAAAATTTAATGTAAGCATTATTAAAAAATTCTACAAAATATACGTATATATAGCCTTAGCATTTTTATTAGTATTATATTTCTGGGCAATTCACTTTACTTGCACTATATCCGAGATCATTGATCTTAAAGTGAATGTTCTAGAATTTACTGTAAGCTTTTTCACTCATAAGGAAGAAAATGAGAACCCACTATATGTATTGTGAAATACATAACTGTTATTGGATTACTTTCTAAGAATTAATATTATAAAAAAATAAATTATGTATTGCGCCTATGTCGACTATCATTTCCTTGTCTTCGTGAATTTTTGTACAAAGGCGTGACACATTCAAAAGCGGTCAAGTGCTTGCGCCCGTCCTTCACACATAGTCAACGAGTGACAGAGATGGATTCTGCTTTCCATACGTTTCACATTTCTCCTTGGAGTTATATGAAGTCAGTTGATACAACAGCGTGGTTTGGTTTAGGGCCAGTTCCAATGATTGTAATTTAATTGGCCGTGAACGCTCAACCGGGTGTGACTCTCGATCGGTTTTAGTGATACGTAATAGAAGTTTTCAGGTGGGTCATTTTGTTTCTCAAAATATTATTAGGATGTACATAACGAATGATAAATGTGAATAATGTTACAAAAAACTAAAATAAATATATTTAATTACAGTAAGAACTAAATGTGTTCAAAATAATATTATTGCGTGAAAGATGTGCTATAGTAAAGAGTTCAACGAGCTCTAGCGTGCCTTGTAGTATAAAAATTTAAATATTTTTTTAATATATTTGATAATGGTGATGAATAAAAAAAATTATATATGACCGAATAATCTTGTATACTGTAGTAATTCAAAAGTTACAAAATTTAATTTAATTTTATTTTATTTAAAGGCTGGGCAGGGTCTTCAGAATGAAGCTCTCCCTGGTGTTTGAGCTTCTGTTAATATTCGTACTGCTTGCGTTTGCAGCGTCGAAAAATATCGGTACGTATAAAATATATTTTCATAAATAGCAAGGTTTTCTAATTACAGTACCTTAGAACACACAAAAATTTTAGATTTAATTTAATATTCTGAGATATTTTAATTTTTAAAATTATTTTAGCGATCGAGTTATGTATCATTTATATTATATAAATATATGTAGTCCTTTAACATTCATGAATACTTACGTATAAAGGTAATAAATAATTAAAACAATAATAATTGAGGTCTATCGAGGTGCAGAAGAAGAAGAGTGCGACTGTAAGCTCGACAGGTTGAGTTCAATTTCAACTCGAGGAAACGGAAGTATTTTATATTTTAACTTCCTCGCTCTGGTAAAGGGTCAAAGCGCGGCGTTAAGTTCCGCAATCAATTCGGCGGAAAGTGAACGGGTCTTCACACTAGACTTCTAGGTTCCTTCTGCCTACCCTGCTATGTTCGGGATACAGCGTGAAGCTAAACAAACAATAATATGTTTCAGGTCGTCAGAAAAACAATAGAAAAGGAATTCAAAAAGCAAGTGACGGCATTCAAATAGAGGACAACAGTATAAATAAATTTTGCAAGTGTTCAGAAGCTCTGTGCAATTGTTGCAGAGATTTTGCGGTGCCTATTATAAATCTTAATGGTCCAGGTATTTACACGTTACAATTTCACTTATTAATGTATAGTATATGTACACATAGTCAGGTTACATGAAAAGGAACGCCGGGGCTATACTTACCTATATAGGCCTACTTCGAAAAATCACGTAATGTCTTATGACAAAAGTAAAATACTTTACAAAATGTTAAATTTTTCAGGATGCGCTTCATTAATGTATTTAAATGGCGACAAAATGTCCGTATCACTCAGCTTCGGTAACAAAGTCATTACAAACCGAACCCTTTCAAGTAAGTTTTTTAATTCTTGTCATTATTGTTATTTTTATTGTATATCTTATTTTTCTTTAATCACAAAATTATCTTTTTTACAGGCCGCAAACCAAGTCCTGTTTGTATGCCTCTCCCCGGAGGTATTTCAAAGTTTTGTGGACGAGTTTACAATATTGCGAGGATTGGAGAAGAATTTCGTGCTTGCTTAGGCTTAGAGCTTCAAGCTAAAAAATCTGTAGAAGCCGCAGTTAGAGTATCCTGTTTTAAATTTGGTCCCAGAGGTGTTATTTCTGAACCAGCTGATCCTTTGCCATTAGTGCCACAGGATGAGAAGGATACAGATGACGATGATGATGACGATGACGACGATGATGATGATGATGATGATGTCGATTTTGGACTCGATGCGGATGATGATGACGATGACGACGACGATGATGATGGCGATGACGATGGCGATGATGATGAAGATGATGACGGTAAACTATTTTTTATAAGATTTTCTATATAATTCTATTGTTGCCCAAGTAAGTAAAATTAGAAGCAAGTAGTTAATATATTAAAATACATGCGTTAATATTTCAGGTGGCATTGATGCTGTCAATGGCGTAGAAAGTGTAGACTACACCGGCTTTAGCCTTTTAGGAGAAGACTTATTGGGTGATTTGTTTGGAGGTGCGTCGGGTGGTAAGAAGGGAAATAAAAATAAGAATAAAAATAAACAAGCTCCAATAGTTTCTACTTCAACGACACGTCGTCCCCGCCCGTCACGTAGACCAATAAGACCTACAAGAACAACAACACCAAGACCAAATATACGAAGCACAACTGTTAAGGTTAGGCCAGTAAATCGTAGACCTACACGAAGACCAGTGAGAAGACCTATAAGACGCACTACCACTGTCCCTACTACAAAACTTGACGAAAACTCGACACCTTCAACAATTTCCACCACAACAGCACCTGTTAGTGTTGCTGATATGAAGATAAGTGAACCTTTAAATGAAAATGTTGAAGCTACCCACAATGCAGAAGTGCATCACGTTATACCCATCACTCAACCACCTATGAAATCTTCAGAATCTACAAGCTCTAGTGTGACATCGTTTGAAGATCCAGGATTAGAAATGTCTTTAGCTCATATTACAGGCCAATTGTCGCTTATGCCAGTTACACAATTAATACCTACCGATACAAAAGATATAACGGAAAATGTACCTAATGATCAGGAAGTCAACTATGAAAAAATACAAACAATCACATCAAAACCACATTCAACCATTCCTTTTGCCACCGTTGTAGATGATGATGATAAAGAAGATATGGTTCAAATCGTTCAAAGCTTAGATTCTAATTCTGAAGAACATGCTGCAGATAGTGAAAACATTATAGAAGACAACAGATCCCATAAAGACGTCCAACCAACACATGATTACGAGGGACTTTCTTTAACAAAGAAAAAGAACCGAGGATTCCACTTAGGTGATTTAGATGTTCTTGATTTAACAGGTATCGGTGAAAGCGTAGGACAACAACTAGGAATATTCGGTGGAGGCAGACATAGAAGACAAAATAAAAATAAAGAACCCAAGCCCCATAATGTAAGAGGTGTAAGTGACTATGACGATTTGTTAGGCTTAGACGCATTAAGTGAAACTTTACACAGTTTTCCCGACATTGACGATTTAAGCAGAAAAGATCGGAGAAGGCAAAATAAAATGATGCGGGGGCTTTGGCCTGCAGCATGACGAAGTTACTCTAGTTATAGCTAATTATTTATTTACTATACCACCTTAATTTATTATCAGTGTAAATAGTCATATTACTTATTAAGTTATTTATTTTTTCAAAAAATAAAGAAATATTTTATAAAATTATCTTTTTATTCTCCTTCAATTCTTTACCAAAAGTAATAGGCGTAAATAATTAATATAATTTAATGTTAAAAGATAAAATTACAACGTAAATTTTTAAATACACTTTAGTTTCCATTACTTAAACAATTAGACTTTAAATATAATTAATAGACACTGAGTTGTTGTTGTTTTTGTAAATATTTTTTTAAATTATATAAGCATATATTCTTATTAAATTTTAAATAATATGTACACAATATAACATTACATTGATATATCCTACATAGTATTATATATGTAAATGAATATTTTTCTATATGAATTTTACGACTACGAAAATAAAATTGTACGTTATAATATACTATATTATATAATATATAATATAATATATCGAGGATGAAAGAAAGTTTTACTTATAAATTGTTTTAGTCAACCAGTTTTTACGAGCTTTATAATCCTCTGATAAACAAAATATTATGCCCTATGCTCTATAACATTATGCTAATAAAATTTGTACTTTAAATCACTTCATCAGAATATTGCTTAATGTGTAACACATATATTATTCATTATATATTTTTTGAAGGGACTGTCAAAGAGATACAAAGAGATGTTTAAAAAAAATATGAGAATAATCCGCGAACTATAAAACAAGACTCTACTTGGTGAAACAAAGAATAGCTCAACAATATATTTATAAATTAGTACTCCATTTATATAGTTTCATAACGATATGCAATTTAACATAGATTTATAAAGTTTACGTATAATTATCGTGTAATATTATTTAAATACAATTCAAGAGTACCCTTGTTAAAACAAATACGGAGTGTATACAAATCTTAAATTAAAATTAAACAGATTTACGCTTAATAAAGCATGAATCTATTTAATGTTCATAGCTGAATACCGCATATAGCAGGGTAGGCTGAGGAAACTTAGTTTTAGAAAAGCCACTTCGTTCCTTACTTTCCTCTCAATAATAACAATGATAAAAATAATTTTATATCCTAATTACTTAATAGTATTTTTTTTTGAGTAAATTTATTCCGAATTACTTATTCCGAATGACTTAGGCAGCGCGTGTTCTCGATGCCGAAAGCGGGAATCAATAGTCATTCGACGGCGAGTAACAACTTTCTCTTGTCCATGCATTAAAATTTAAAACTTGTTTACAACGCTCATTCAACCTGCAACTAACCCAGGTTCGAAACTTTGTTGCTGGACAGCAGTTAAATAGATGGAAGTATCATGATTACCTACAATTCCAACTGGAAAGCCTGACGAACTTGTTGTTATATAAATTGTCAATTATTTAAATATGTCATATTCCTTTAAGTTGTTTATATTAGTGACTTTTTGTTGTCACTATTGTTCTTCAAGACACGGTAAGCAATGTTTATTGTATATAAAATAAGGAAAACGTGTAAATAATTATCGGAATGGATTTATAAAAGTATTCAATAAAGGTCTTTTCATTTTAATTTTAATATATTATTACACCTATCCTAAAACCAGTACCGTAAATATGTTTCAATAATAGATACTTTTTGCAACAGGTGAATTTATAAACAAAGTAGATCGGTCATATGATGTAATAAAGATAAAGGTACCTCGAAACGTCTGGAATCAAGCAATTTATCCTACACCGGTCCTACGATCTCCAGTTACAATTACATTGCCTGTTCACGTTGCCGAAGAAGATGAAGAGAATGATGTAGACTACATAGAAAACGAGGCATCTGAAGGATCTATAACAGAAAATTCACCAGTGGTGAGTGATGAGCCAGTTGTATTAGTTTCTACACAAGCAGTTACGACACCAGCTCCGAGTGATGTATCTCAAGTACCTGTGTTACAAGATGTCACTGAAAATCAAAACGACCAATTAGACGGACAAGTCACTAGATTTCCATGTACCTGTGGGGGTGGACAGTGTGGATGTTGCACTGGTACAATACTACAAAGATTTAAAATGAAAGCGTGTGGAAATATGTCTTTCATTCCGGAAGATTTTGTGTTTGATGTACGTTTGACTGTTAACAACAATACTGTCATACGTAGACGAGTTTCAGGTTAGTAATATATTTTTTATTAAAAAAATCAATTATTATTACATTTTACTGACTATTTTACAAATATATTTTCACTTATATATTATCACTTACAGCTAGTGAT
Source organism: Heliconius hermathena (assembly GCA_013403705.1). Lineage (NCBI taxonomy): Eukaryota > Metazoa > Arthropoda > Insecta > Lepidoptera > Nymphalidae > Heliconius > Heliconius hermathena. The sequence continues at coordinate 54,099 of JAAIXJ010001739.1, read as the reverse complement.
CCTCCACCAATATGTTTTAATCCAAGAAGAGCACCGTTCGTCAGAGTTTGCGCAGAAATAAGTAATATTCGAATTCGAAATGGAAATGCTTTTGCCTGCTTAGACATTAATGCGGATATTGGTGGCTTTCCTATTTATTCTGCGTCCTTTAGATGTTTCGGGTGAGCTAGCATTCTGTATTTATTTGTAATGTTCTCATACTTCAATTGGTGACGTGTTATTTCATTTTATTTTTAATTTATTCCCATAATAAGTAGTATATATCATTTTAGTTTGGGAACAGCAGGATTACAATCTGGACTAAAACCCAAGCCCGTGTCTTCGGGCCCAAAGCCTGTAAATCTTTTTGGTAGTAGCAATAATAACGATGGAACCATATTAGACGCTGCAGGCTCGCTTTTAGGCGGTGAAAACGGAATATTTGGGGCACCACAGGGCGGATTATTTGATGGAGGTCCTTTAGAGGCAATTGGCAATGCTGTCGGAGATATATTTGGTGGCAGAGACTTACAATAATAGTTAAAATTTCATTTATATTTATTATTAAAATATTGATTATTCTGTAAGGTTATTTATGTGAAATTAAATTTTCTTAAATATTATTTTTACTTTCTAAATAAGACTTTCCCATTAAGAAGTCTTACACTGTTCGTTGCCTTAACTTCCGAGGACCTATAAAAACGGATGTAAATTGCGTTGTTATGTACTTCGCTTTAGTGAAATACTGAGAACGTATACAGTGTATTTGTAATTAAACTGTAATAGTTAACATTGAAAAATAAAAAAGATAAATTGTCGTATAAGAGATATGTGCGTGTGAAAGCTTCTCATGGTATACATATTAGATTTCGCAACCATCATAGAACCGGTTCAAATCCGTTGTTCTGAATTGCGACGAACTTATTATTCATTAGACCGGCAATCGCGAAGCTTCGTTTAGTTAACTTAAAATTCACAATGCAATTATATATTTTTGTGATTATGGTGACTATATTTGGAGTCTCAAATGGAAACGGTAAGCGCAATGACTAAAATATAAAAAAAAATCATTCTATAGATAACAACATTTAATGATTTGTAGTGTTGTCTGATCGAAATAATACAAATCTGAAGTTGGAAGATTTTGAAGTACCTAACAGTGCTTTAACTTCATTGGACAAACTTAATTTGAGACAAATTGCAACAATATCACGCTACGCGAGACAAAACCAGGGATCTGCACAAAATTCGACATCTACATCATCAAAACGTTGTGTCTGTAATTTAGGAGTTTGTAAGTGTTGCACTGGATATTTAATGGATTTAATCAATCAAAAAGCTTGTATGAAGGTTACCTATCATCCCGGAGATTTTGCTTTTGATGTTGCTATGTCTATGAACGATAGAGTTCTTTATGAAAATTCCTTGTCGGGTATGTATATATGTATTATTGTTGAATATATATTTGATATTTCATGTAACTTTATTATAAGTCACAATTATAAAAAATATATTTATTTTTAGGAAAAAGTCCAAGACCAATATGTATAAATCCACCACGACTGAATAATTTAAAGGTGTGCGCAAAGTTTTATAACGTATTCTTTCCGGGAAGGAACTTTCACTTTTGTTTAGCGATGACTGGAAAATGGCGTAATTTCCAATTATTTGACTTCGTATTTGATTGTTTGAGGTACATATATGTATTACGATGACTCTTTTACGTTTATATTATAGCTACGTAAAGTATAGTTCTTAAGATATGTATATATAATTAATCTTTTCCAGAATGGGAGCTAATGGCATAACAATGTTAAGTCCAGATGAAAATGGCGGCATATCAATCCCAAATCCACTTGGCGGACAAGATGCTGTTGTCGATGCTGGTGAAGATGATATAGAAGATTATGATGAAAATGTTGTGAAATCATTACTTGATATATTTGACGATTAATATTTATAACGTGTTTATTATCGGTATTATTTATTATTGTATATTCTAGTAATAATAATTTATTTTATATTATTAAACAGTAAAATTGTTATGATGACTTTCATTCAACTTTTTCACATTTTCTCTAATGATTAATAATCAAATTGAATTTCTAATTCAATCATTACTAAAACCATTTATTCCTCGTTAACTCTCCTTTTAGAATAGTCTATTTAATGAAACAGAAACTGCTTAGACCAACGCAAAAGATATAAATGGATATTTAATGAGGTTCAGTAGTGGTGCGTATGCGCAGGAGTTTCTCTCTAGAAAGTCGCGCAAGCCAGTTGCGCTTGTGCACAGCACATCTTGCATACAAACAATAACTATCGAACCTTAATCTGCTTGTATTGACATAAGTTACCGAATATCAATATGTTGTCATTTGTATAGTGTCCCTTGAGACGACAACAATCGACCAAATTGTTGTAGGTCCAACATGAAATCGAAAGTGGTGACATGTTTTTTGTTTTTTATGGTGGTTTTTGTAAATAGTGGTAAGTACTTTTTATTACCATTTCTTATAAAAAAAATCTATAAATATAATATTTTGCTATCATAATTAAAAAATGTTTTGTTTTGTTTTGCTATCATAATTTAAAAATTAAGTTAAGTATATATCTTAACTTAAAAAGCTAGCTATTGTTGACATATTAAGGACATTAATATACACAGTCACAATAGCATATCACAAGTTGTCTCCTTTTACAGTGCAAAATTTAAGATGAGAGAGTAACGATAAGAAATGGATAAGCTTATCTTACTTTATTATATTACAATTTTTTTACATCAACAAGTACGGTATAATATAATCTAATTATTATAATATGTACATAATTATGTAAACACTTACAAAATACTCATTTTTATTTTAGAAAATGCTTCAAGAAAGAGAATATTATACTTGAATACCATAAAAGAAGATAATTCTATGGATGTCACAGATTTCTCGGTCTACTACGATGTACAGACCAATAAGGTAATTTTATTATTACGTATGTAATCTATTTTTTAAAAGATGTTTCTTCAAACGCAACATTTATTTTGATAAAATTGTTCAAGGTGTATACAATATATAGGGTTTTTTTTTAATTTTACGCTGTATCCTGCACATAGCTGGGTAGTTAGAGGGGGCCTGGGAAGACAGTGTTAAGCTACACCGTTCCCATTAAAATTCTTCTGTTCCTCACTTACCGCCGAATTCTGGAGGCAATACATATTGAGTAGCTGAACTTAACGCCCTGCTTTGTTACCAGAACGAGGATATGAAAATATTAAATATTTAATTTCCTCGAGTGCAAATCGAACCCATAACTCGCTTACGGTTACACGCTTAAGCTCCTACGCCACTAGTGACCTCCTGAGTCCTGACTGACTGGGATATTGTTTATTTTTAAAATTTAAAGAACATAATCAAACATTAAAACTTTTCTATAAATAAATTATGTATATATGTCATCACATACGAGAGAATGATAAATTTATTGTAAACAAAATAATCATTAAAGTCATCTAAATTAAATTAACATTAATAGTTTATAACGTCACTCCGAAATATCTCTATTTTTAATTAGGTACATATAGGTAGATATTATTATGATGTTTTTTTTATATATTTTCGTCGTTCTTTTTAAAAAATATATATATATATATATATATATATATATATATATATATATATCTAAACCTCATCATGTCCTTTGTGAAATAGGAATTTCTTTTCATGAAGAAATGTATAAATATTTCCTCGGCCTGGTTAGACAAAGAGCAGTATTCGAATTGTGCCCACGATACGGCAGGGAAAAAACCACGTACATAAATATCAAACTTAATATATTAGTGTCACTTAAATTAGATAGTGTAGATTTGTACTTTACAATTTTCTTAAATATATTTCAGACAATCAAAAGAATGCTACCTAGACCGTGGTACAAGCCTGGTTGGCTATTGAGATTACCTTTCAGAGGCGGGCCGTGTCAGTGTGAACAACTCCAATGTAAATGCTGTACTGGAGTTCGAATACAGTCCTTTAATTTTGACAGACGAAGCAAGTATTTGAAATTTATTTAAATTATTATTTTTTAGCGATTTTTGTAATATGATTATAAATTTTTTAAATTTTTTTTTTGTGATATGATGGTTAATTTAATTAATATTTATTTAGCATGTGCTGTCTTGACATACGAGCCAATTGAATCAACGTTTGATTTGGAAGTTAGTATGAATAATGCAAGTGTATTTCGTAACAGTTTCTCAAGTAAGTTGTTCTGTTATTTACTAACATTTACCCTAGAAATTACATAATAAAATTCTATTAACCTATATAGATTTTTTAGTAAATAAATAATTTAAAATAATAAAGAAATTTTCGATCATATTAATGAGATTGTAATTTAATCTTCTATAATGCTTTTATCCTCCGAATGACATTGAGACTAACGCCCAATATTAATAACCTATCTCCAACGTCAATCTTAGATTGTTTCATACATCTATCCTATCTAGAGATTGGACAGATATATGAAACAATCTAAGATTGACGTTGGAGATAGGTTATTAATATTGGGCGTAAGCTGACTGACTAAGTGATTAACTTAGTAACTTAATTTTTTTTAAAAAAAATAATATTTTTAGCACGCAATCCACCGCCATTTTGTATACCTATACCCGTACCTTACTTACCACCTGGTCTGATGGACATGTGTATCAGGCTCTTTGATGTATCACTTGTGGATCAAAAACTGCATGTTTGTATGGATATGGATACTAGAATCGACAAAGCACCTGTTGTTGTAAGTAGCTTCAACTTTTTTTAAAATGAACACAATACAAATAAAATTTTGTACAGAATCATATATTTCTTCAAGTTGTTCTAGTACCTAAATATAAATTTTAATATTATATATAATATTTTTAAATACTTATTGTATAAATGTATTTTTTGACATGATTATTATTGTTATTTTCATTCAGTAGTTCAATTTTTCACTAAGAATGTTCGTACATATAAAGGTTTTTTCATTTCCGAACAGATTCTTCATTTTGACTGTATGGACATGGGCGCTGGTGGCGTCGGTCTCTCAAAACCTGGCGGCGCACAGCCAGCTCTACAAACAGAGCCACAGACTACAACTGAACAAGTTCAACTAAATGCAGATGTATACGACCCCATTACGGATAATACAGAAACAACAGAAAAACCATTGTTTGGAAATAGCATAAAATATATATAATGTTATTTAAGTTAGATTTAATAAAATTATTTATTTTTTGGAGATAAAGGGGTAACTTCTACATACGGAGTTTTTATTGATATATTTTTTTATCATGATAGGTTATTATTTAAAATAGCACAGCGTGTTAAAATTTGTATCGATGTCTATCCTATTTATATCGATGTTATTTTTAACATGTTTTTATTAGTTTACGCTTATGGACACTTTAAACGTGATTTTGACCGATTTTATATGCCAGATTAATATGTTTTTTTTAATACAGTGTTTTAGAAAGAATAGATAAGTGTGCTCAAAATATAATACAAAAAAATATATACCTACATATTTTCTCCTTTTAAATTACCGATTTAATCTCACTAATTTATGTTTCTGTATGTCTAACATACTATAGTATAAATCTCTTTCAGAGAATTATGTGAGAATCATATAATAATTAGATATATGCAGTAAATTATATGAGTAATTGTTGTAATATTTTAAAAGAATAATGACAAGTTATTTTTTTTTTGAAATTAATAAAAGAATAAATTTAAGTACGCTTGATAACAAAAATATAATAATCTAAGTGGAAACTATTTGAACAAATGCGTGTTTAATACACATTCTAAATATGTAGTATAATATCACAAAATAGTATAATATCTAATGTCAACAAGAAGTTATTGCTATTAAGAACCGAATGAATTAATACGAAATAAAACAATATACTACTTAACTTACTATTTCATATTTCATAGTTTTAATAAAACAATGGTTTTATCAACACAAGAGACAAAACATACCACACAGTCAGCCTTACTTTGTTTATATACGAAGTTAATATTTTTAAATGCGCTTGTTGTCTTCAGGGAATGTTTTTTAATCATATCAAAAATGCCGCTATTTGATATATACAGTTATTTAATATACCTACGTCCAAGATTCTGCATTTACAAAAACAATTTATATTGGACTAATAGGTAGTACTTATTTTATTAAATATTTAAAGAAAATATTTAAAAGTGTAAAAATAGTGCACGAAGGTTCTGATATTTGAAACAAATAAAAAAGAACAAAATGAATCGTAGTAGACATTAGAACCAGGGAATGGTAGGTATAATTGGAAAATATGTTCAGTAGAGACGGAAGAAACGAAATGGATGTAGAGAGGCATATTGCTGTCGGTAACAGGGTTAACGGTGTCTAGCTGTATTGAGAAGATGAATAAAAATCAGCATATCTGCAGTTTTGGCCATTCACAATGCAGTGCTGGTACCGATGCTGCTATACGGCTGCGAAACGTAAAGAAGAATATGTTTAGGTGGCTTAGGCAACACATTCACATGTAACACATTCTAGGCACTTAAACAGCATGATGACTCTCCGTAGCGCATGTATGAAATATTTTTCTATTAACCTCATATAATCTATCATTTTCTCTCCGTCGCGTATTTACCCAAATTATTATAAAACTGCACATATACAAATATTTTCATCAATGCCCGTAAATTGAAATTATAATTGTACTTATTAATGCATAAAACGTGTTACTGATTAATTAAAGAGTAGTAAAAGCAGTCTTTTGTCAAATCAAATCAGCTTCACGCTGTATCCCGCACACAGCAGGGTAAGCAGAGGGAACCTAGTGTTAAGATACTCCGTTCCCCACTTTCTGCCGAATTCTGGAGGCATTGCCTGTTGAGTGGCAGAACTCAACGCCGCGCTTAACCTTAACGCTTAACTTTAACCTTAACGCTTAACCAGAGCGAAAAAAATGGAAATATAAATTTAAGTAAATATTTCATCTCCTCGAATGGGGATTGAACCCACAACCAGTCGGTTTTACAGTCACACTTCATGCCGCTGCGCCACGACTGGCCTCAAACAACAACGCTTATATTATAAAAACAATAACAAATTTTTCTAGAGCACAAATTAAGGCGTACTTTGCTTCAATACAGGGTTTTCCAATATAAAAAATCTCCTATGAAACAAAAAAGGACTTCTATAAATAAATAACAGAAGAGAAGAAAAGGAATTAAATGAGCATATTTTTCGAAATTAGCTAATTATTTTTATATAATAAATGAGAACTTATCACAAAATTTAAAATATTTTGTATTATGAAAGAAGAATTTGGTGCTTGAATATTAAAAAAGACTTTTAAAGAATGATATTATTTTTTATACAATATAAAATATAGATTTTATTTATTTTCGATTTTAACTAGGTCCAACTTCCAATTTGTATGTCAATTAAAATAAATTTATCGTCTATATTCTTGAATAATCTGTTATGTTCTGTCTATTTGACTTTTGATTTTTAGCGACCGGGAGCTGTCTGTCTTTAACTGTCAATAGCGGCTTCGAAAATTTACATTTTTCACATTGTAATATTTTGAATTGTTTTTCTATATAAATACATTTTAAATTAAATGGTAATATATAGTTTTATTATTAATAAATACTATTTTGCTTTGAATAATGGATTATTATGATGATTTTTGTGATGGTGACGGGTTAGTAGTTATGCATGTCATCTTTATTTCTTTTTATTTTAATTTTTAGTATTGATATTGATGGAAAATTAAGTTTATTTTGCTATTTTTTTTGTACATACTTTATATATTTCGCTTCTGTCTCCAGTGTTACTTTATATTTTTTAACCTGTCTGTAATCGGCACAAGTTACCATTTACATTTCTCGCGAATGATATTAACAATTTTAAGTATTATTATACTATACTATACTAGCTTCACGCTCTATCCCTAGCGGGGTAGTCAGAGAGAACGGAACGCCAAATGCTACGGTCAAGTATTATTATGTTTATACTATATGCCTGAAATAAACATATGTTTGCATATAAAACTTTTTGATATATTAATAAATATATTTCAATGTAACAATATAAATATAATGATCAATGGCATGAAGATTGTCATATTTCTAACATTTTAGTTAATACTTCTAAATGAAACTTGTTAACTGTGTGTGTTAACAGGACAATGGAATCATTACCAACATCTCCAGAAGTCACCTATAACTGGGTTGATATTACTTCAGAGTTCTTTAAAAACATTCAAGGTAACATGTTATTAAAAATAAATTAATTTAAATATAGAGTAATAAACATAAACTTACTTAATTAAAATATAATTTTTTAGATCTACAATTGGGTGAGTTACTTCATGATGGACATCTGTTTGGTTTATTTGAAGCCATGTCGGCCATCGAAATGATGGATCCAAAAATGGATGCAGGGATGTTATGTAACAGAGGCAATCCAAAACCTCTAAATTTCCAACAAGCTGTTGAAGTTAGTATTCTTATTTTTATCAAATTACAATGTAAAGTATATTTATGTATCATAGTTCTATCTTTGTATAATAATAAATGATTATAGGTCTAAACCCCACATAGGGTAACAAATTATTTTTATTTAATTTGCAAGATAAATATTGTGGTATTAAATTCTACTACCCAACACTTAGTGTCTTCGATTTATGTGAAAAGAAGTCCAAAATTATACTTTGGTTGCAAGTCCCAGGCACTGCTCTGAGCTCCTCACCCTCCAACAACACTCTTACACACCCGTACCTTAAATGCTAAGAAGTTTGTTCGCTGAACAGAGAAGGCCATGAGAACTTAGGCTTTCTCTGTCAATCTTTGAAATTTGAAGATTATATATTTATAGATATAAAGTATATATTCTTCAGTGTGGTGAACTAAAAATAGATTATTATGGGCCTGATTCCCACTCTGGGGAATGATCTATTTTCAACTCTTTCCTTTGACAAGACAAAATGTATTTTTGAGTTCTTCAACTCAAAACCTGCCTATGATTTGAGTGAAAAGCAGAAAAAGAAGTATTTTCTGGATTAATTGAAACAAACACTAATATAAACATTTTTTTTGTAGTGTGGTAAACTAAAAATAGACAACTTAGAGCCAAGTGAGATAATAGGTGTTATAGATTCAACTATGGCTTGTATTGTCTCTTGGCTGGAAGGTCATTCTCTTGCTCAGACGGTTTTCACAAACATATATCTACATCAACCCCATACTATTATTGATAAGCCATTGAAGGCATATTGTATTGCTGTATACAAATTACTGGATTGTATTAGAGATTGTATAAAAAAGTAAGTTTCTTCTTTATTTTTTTCTTATTATAGTATTGAGTACAACATACAATGACCCAAATTCCAGCAGAAAGTGTTGAAAAAAATTAAGATGAAAATTAACTTTACTCACTTGTATGTGTGTGTGGTGTATAAATAAAATAAATAAAAACCTTTGAGTGAATAGTTTCTCTTTGCTTTTCAACTTAAATATTATTTGTAACAATTGGTGTAATGGTGGCATATTCTCTTTCAATCATACCTGTGTTTGCATCAGTCTATTATAACTAGCATAATTTAGGTAATAAACTGGAAAACAATATATAAATGAAATCTTTCACAGAGCCCAAGTGTTTGAAGAAGAAGATTTCCTACCCATGGGATATGGATACCGTCTGGGTTCAAATCCACAAGCGGGTAACACCTATGATGCTAGTCAGGAAGTTAGTGAACAGAAATGTATAGCCATGTTACGGGAACAAGAGGAGGAATTAAATAAAAAGGCCAAAAGCCTTGAAGATGAGGTATGATAATATAATAATACAATATTTTTTTTGTAATATTTTTTTAATTGCCAATTAATACAGTGTTGCCATTTCTTATGTGATCATTTGAAAGATAAAGTTAGATTTTTATTACACTATCTTAATTTTATGTATAGTTATGTGATATATTTTTCAATTTAAGTTAATTTTATACACATATAATTAGAAACCCATATGTTATTATTTGTTTAAATAATTATCACCCTAATTCTCTTTGTAAGTAATAAACATTATTGTCCAAGTTGCTAAATTAGTTGAAATGCATCTGCTTTTTACATTTTTTTGTTTATTATTTTTGCTTATTTACCTATCATGTTATCTTATTCTTAATAGTCATTTTTATGTGATTTCGTTAGTATTTATAAAATGTATATTTCTTTTGAGGTCAGTCGTGGCGCAGGGACACAAGATGTGACTGTAAAATAAACTGGTTGTGGGTTCGATCCCCACTCAAAGAGTACAAATCAAATCAAATCAAAAACACTTTATTGCACAAAGATAAAACATAAATACAATAACATTTATAATTTTAATAAAGTGCAAAGGCGGCCTTATCACTATAAGTGATCTTTTACAGGCAACCTTTTATTTATAAAAACTAATATTAAGAGAGCATTGTTGGCGGATAGCTTTGCATAAAGATTTTTTTTNTGAAAGACTGAGAGTGGGAGCCCAGGAAAGTAAATCTTTGTTTGAGGTATGAAGGAGTTAAGGGCAGATACAGGATAGAGTATAAAAGGATAAGTGCATGATAATTGCGTCGATGCTTGATGGTCAACCATTTAAGTTGAACTCGATATTGAGTAATATGGTCATACTTCCTCAATCCAAAAATGAACCTAATTATTATATTTTGGAGACGTTCGAGCTTGTTTAGCAATTGCTGTGACAAATCTAGGTAACAGGAATCTGCATAATCCAGAATGGGAAAAAGAAGGGATTGAGCTAGCGATATTTTTGTTTTAAGTGGCAATAAATTTTTCCATTTCTTTACCCTCCCAAGAGCAGAAAAAGCTTTTCGACTTAACTCCGCTATTTGAGGAACCCATGTCAAAGAACTATACTAAGTACAAAATATATATTAATTTTTTTTTTGCCTCAAAATTTCCATTTTTATACTATTTTTTTAGTTTTTAGACTATTACAGTAATGCTTTATTATTATATCTTAAAATAACAGATATTGCTTTTTTGTCTATATTTAATACATAGTCTCTTCAGTGTATATAAAGAGAGCTTATTGCTATGTTTACATTTATAAAGATTCTTAAGTGCTTTTAAACTTTTACAACAAGTTTTAAAGAAATTATGCTTCTAAATTTCCAGGCTAGTGAAATATGGGCAGCTCTGGCAGCCAGAATCCGGTTTACTAGAATGTTCTACCAAGCTTTATTGTTAATAACAAAGAGAGATTCCCAATCAAGCACAGACTGCGTGGCTCTTTTGAATGGATGTTCGGAAATGACGAAGGTCATCATCAAAACAGTTGGAAAAGGAACACAGCCTATTGAAAATTGTAAATATTATTGTATTTAATGAAGAAATATTTTAATTTTTACTTCATAGATACATTTGTCTATATGTTTGAATGTTGAAATATTTTTTGTATGCGTATAGTGATGCTGTCAGTGTGCCGTCGGTCGGGGTGCAGGGGCACGAGCGACTAAACTCGATGGATGTGGATTCGATTCCCACTCGGGGGTATGAAATATTTAATATTTTCATTTCTTCGTTTTGGTAAGGAGGCAAAGCGTGACGTTGAGTTCCGCCATTCAACACACAATGCCTTGAATATTGGACGGTATATGAAGAACGGGATATCTTAACACTAGATTCTCTCTCCGTAGCCTCCTATGTGCGGGATACAGCGTGAAACACTATAAAAACAGATGTATTATTATTTTCAGCAAATAAACCAAATCCAATGGGTTTCGAGCCAATGGTCAATCAGCGTCTGCTACCGCCTACCTTCCCACGCTACACTCGCATTAAACCGCGTGTCGAAGCACTACAATACTTTGATGAATTAGTATCGAGACTTAGACACGCTTGGAAAATTACATCATGTACTAATTTTCATACTGCTTTGGTGAGATTTTCTTTATTCTTTTTGGGGTTCCGTACAGAAAAGGGTAAAACGGAACCCTATTATTCCTCTATCTATCTATCTGTCTTTTACGGTATATCCTGCACATAGCAGGGCAGACATATGGAACCTAGTGGTAGCGTTTCCGCCTAATTTACAAGACTGCGTGTTGAGTGGATTAACGCCGCGCTTTCACTTCTTACAAGAGGGAGGAAATGAAAATAATAAAAATATAATCATAACCTCTGGTGAGGATTGAACCCACAAACTTTACATTTACAGTAGACGCACGTCAGTTGTGGCACTGTACCACGGCAACTTTGGTGTGAAACAAAAAAAAAATTACTTATAATATTATTTGTATTGTATTACCACCCTATTACAGGATTTCTTCATGGAGTTCAGTCGTCAAAGGGCCTGTATTCTCTCCCGCTCGGCTCTACAACTTCTATACTTGAATCCATCTCCGGCCTCCACCGCGGCGGTGGTGCAAGGCTTCTTTACTCAGAAACCTGGTGCTTTTGTTGATATATTGAGGGAGTCGCTCAAGAGTTTTGTTAATCCACCCGCTATGAGTGGGAAGGGTGTGGGTAACCCACCGGTATGTAGCGTGTTAGTTAATTTCTTTGAAAACAAGCAAGATTTTTTAATGTTAAATACAATAGATGATATTTTTATATTTTTTTAAACTATTATTTTATACTTCCATACGGGATATGAACCCACGCCTCTTGGAAACCATCCAAGCGCTCCGAAAACTAAGTCATTTTTATGAAGTTACTTAGATTTTTGTTATTCGGACAAGAATGTTGCCCTAAATAATTATGGACATGTTGTATATTTTTATTTATAATTTGTAAGAAATAATACCATACAATGTTAATACAATTATTTAAATCGACATATTTGTTTCAGGCGCGTGAATTCGTAGAAAACTTTCTAGTGCGTTGCGTTCGTCCGTTCGCCATGTTGGTACAAGTGTGTGGACACAACCGCGCGAGACAGAGGGACAAGTTAGCTCTGTTGTTGGACGACTTCAGTGCTTTGCAGGAAGAGGTATTGTTTATATTAGTTAATATTGAGGCCGTTGTGGCGCGGCTTTCAAATATACGTAAGAATTTTCGCAAGTCACACAACTGTGGAATGGCGTACTTGTGATAGTGTTTCCAGTCCGATACAATATGGACCTTCATAAAGCGCGTCTATATATATCTTAAAGGGCGGTCACTCAACTGTGGCTCAAGGTGAAGCTTCTCTCTGTATGTCCTCACAGGGGGCGGCGGTCACTTACCATCAGGTGACTGGCACGCTCGTTTGCCTTGCCTTGTTCATATAAAAATACCTTATTACACTTTAGTTGTAACTGTTACTCTCTTAGTTACACCGATCAACACGCCTTGGTCCCCAGGCGGAGAACGTGGACGCGCTGGTGAGCAGCGCGGCGGGCGCGGCCCCGCGCGCCTGCTTCGGCACGTGGGTGCTGTACCACGTGCTGCGCGTCATGATCGCCTACCTGCTGTCCGGGCTGGAGCTCGAGCTGTATAGTGTTCACGAATATCATTATATATTTTGGTGAGTATCGCTTTTTAAGCTTTTGGTTCCACTACAAACGGTGTACTCAAGCAGCAGTTCGAGTCTCAAAGGAGACGACGAGTTCTCATTTATTGGTACCTTCCACGGTGATAAGCCAAGATCAGAGCTCTTCTAGCTCGGCCTTCCAAAGCCCGGTGACGCTGTAGAGGCCAGTAGGGCCAACAGCATACTGCTTTTTCGAAAAAGCTACAAATGTAAGGTTTTTTTAGCAAACTGCGCGATGCAAGAGAGGGTAATGTGCTTATCAGCCTATTTATGTTAGTTGTGGCACTGTAGAGAACAGCATCATAGTAACTGGCTTTTGATGATTCTTACGTCAATTGATTCGCCTCAACATTGCGATTGTCGCTAAAGACGTGACAACGACGCCATATAAAGGGAAACTCAACGAATATGGCGTAAATCTATAAAAAAGGGTTTCTAGTAAGAAGATAGTAATCTATTTTACATCTCATCAATATAATCTATCTACACGGTTTTTCATGGTTTAAAATAATATTAAGTTAAATATGTAGAAAAATGCAATTCAGATATTTAATTAAACCAATGGAAAATTATGGTCATAGGCGTAGGAATAGAACCCCAGATCTCACTAATGAAAAAAATGTCGAAAATTTGTCAAACATGTCTGTTCAAAACTGAAATCTCGAGTTGAAAATATTGTATTGACTATGTGTACCAAATTCAGTGAAGAAAAAAACATTTTTTTTTTCTGTACCTAAACAGAAACATTTTTTTTGTCAATGACATAAAACTTTTTTTTTGTCTATCTTTGCTTGTCCGAGTTAATCTCCTGAATTAAACTGATTTTTATGGGATTTTTACTGACCGATAGAAGGCGTTATGGAAGAACATATAGACTAGGGATTTACGCGGGAAACACCGCCTTAGCCGTGCTGTAACTATGTAGATATGAAATAACTAAATATTTTTTTATTAAATACATAATTTTTGCGAAGAAAAACAAAAATAAAAACAATAAATAAAATTAAAAATTATTAAGAGTAACAATATAGAGAACCATACTAAAATAACCAACAAATTTTCCCAAGATATTGCATAGTTGGCTTTGTTTTATATAGTTTAAAATATGCACTTAAAGGCATCTAAGAAAACGTAAATATTTTCTCATACTGATTAATTCGAATCCTTAAACGTATAATATATTTAGTACAAATCACTTTATAAATTAAATTTTATATAAGTATACACGCATCATTCAAGGGGACATGACACTAGAACAATTAAGAATTATGACAAATATTCAAACCAAAAGGATATATTTGTCGATATGTTCTACATATCGCCTCTCCCTTATTAATATAGTCGTATACGAAAATCGGCAACTTTACAGGAGATCCCGTCAAAGTTTAAAATGTTTTTTTTTTGATATACTGCCGTGGTAAATGAAAATCTACATCTTTAATATTAAAGCTCTGTCTCAGGCCGGCTCATCATCCACACTCACTTCTCTAACCATACATAAACATAGCGCTAGTCATATTTCGGACAGACGCTTCTCTATTCTCTCTTCGCATGACTCTAGTGCGATAGATTTATACTGTTGATAGTGAGCATATAATCTAAATGTCAATTGCTTTTGTGGG
The DNA here is from genome assembly GCA_013403705.1 of Heliconius hermathena. Classification (NCBI taxonomy): domain Eukaryota; kingdom Metazoa; phylum Arthropoda; class Insecta; order Lepidoptera; family Nymphalidae; genus Heliconius; species Heliconius hermathena. The sequence goes on along the minus strand of JAAIXJ010001739.1, from coordinate 38,962 downwards.
ATTAAATTATGATACTAATAATGTATATACACAAAATTCCAATGTACGTAATTTAAGAATTGTAACTAGGAATAAAATATGTTTTATAATGAATAAAAAAATTATTAATAAATAATATTTTCTTACACTATAATATTAAAATAATATACTTAAAATTAAAGTAATAACCTAAGCTTTCTCAAATTAAACATCTTTTTGTGTGTTTGTGTTGTTTTTTCTTTCTTTCATCTTTACACTGAACCACACATTTTTTTTTATTATTTTGTAATAAATAGCGTAGTCGACTATATTGTCATGTTCGTGATAGTTCCTTCAAATTCTCCGAATACTAATAAATAATTTAATAAGAGTATTATAGCAAGAGGAAGCCTAGTGTTAAGACATTTCGCTCCCAATTTCCGCCGAATTTTGGAGGCATTGTGTATTGAGGGGCGGAACTGAACGCCGCTCTTTGCCGCGACACCAGAGCAAAGAAATGAAAATATAAAATATTTCACTTCCTAGAATGGGAATTGAACCCACAACCTGTTGCGATTGCAGTCACATGCTAGTGCCCTTGCGTCACGACTCACGACTGGACTCTTGCTTGTATAGCATGTTCTTTGACTCACTTTAAACATTTGTTATGATAAAACATGCAACTGACCGTGAAGAGTTAGGTACTTGTTACATAAATTATAAATAATTAGTTATATAATTATGATTTACTTATCTACCATTATTTTTGTTATACAACAGCGTTTTATTTCTAAGAAACTGTTATTTTTCCTTACTTTACATCTTAGAACTTTAACCTCTTTAGTTAATTAAGTCGTAATTTAACCAAACAAAAAACTATTTTTGTGATACAAATCTGATTGATTTTAAAAATCGGCATTACATCTTTTTTTAAAATAGGAAAACCAATTATTAGCGAATAATGTTTACGGAGTGAAAAAAAAATCTGCCCAACGTTTTAAACATTGCTGGCTTTTATATGAAATATGGTTTTGATAACCAAAACGAAAATAGAATATTATTTCTGAAATATACATTTTTAATTATAACTGTTGTAATTATAACTTGAGGCCGATCGTGGCGCAGCGGCACAAGGTGTGACTGCAAAACCGACTGGTTGTGGGTTCGATCCCCACTCGAGGAGATGAAATATTTACTTAAATTTATATTTCCATTTCTTCGCTCTGGTGTCGAGGTTAAGCGCGGCGTTGAGTTCTGCCACTCAACACGCAATGCCTCCAGAATTCGGCAGAAAGTGGGAACGGAGTGTCTTAACACTAGGTTCCCTCTGCCTACCCTGCTGTGTGCGGGATACAGCGTGAAGCTAATAACTGTGTGCAAATTAAGTATTCGTGATTAAAAATAAAAACTAAAATTAGAGTAGCGCTAAAATATGATAAATTAATTAAACTAATTTTAAATAAAATATTTTAAAATAGAATATTAAGATCAAAAATGTATATTATAGTGTTTATTTAATCTAAAATGATGTTTGCATATAATGTTAACTTGCGTCACTACACTTACGTCCACAGTTCGTTATATAACTTTGCTCCATTTATTTTTCTGTTCTAGAATCTTTGACATGCAATTCGTATTTATTATAATGTAGTAAATAATTCCTTTAAAATAATAATAATGGCGCATTAGCCTTTTATCGAAATGTAATCGACGGTTATAATTTTTCAATATTATTTTTCGCNCTTAACTTCGTTGAATTCCTTTACAACTTTGGATATCATATTTTCCTGTCTGGCGAACCATTTGTCCACTTTGTTAACCATTGATTCCTTGAACTCACGTAGTTCTTTTAACAATGGATTAAGAGCACCTTCCATGTCAGCACGAGCACGTCTAATTGTCACGCAATTTACGGGTGATCCATCGGTAAGTGATGTAAAACTTATGTCTTGAGCATCGTTGGAATGTGTAGGCGAAGACATATCCATGTATAATAAAAAATATAGCAATATCAAATAAAAAATATTGCAATATCATTTGACACTTGACAGTTAATAAAGAAAAAAATATTTGAAAGACACTGATGCAATTTTTTGTATTATAACAATTACGATAGTGATTCATCATGCGTTTTAACTTGATCCTTTTTGACGCTATTGCTGTCCGCATAAAGCAGTGAATGCAAAGGGAACTTTGTGTTAAGACACTCCGTTTCTTACTTTCCGCTAAATTTTGGAGACATTGTGTGTTGATTGGCGGAACCTAATGCTACGTTTTGAGGAAATGAAATTGTGAAATAATCGACGTTTAACGTCACATCATCCCGTCTCAATTCTATGACTTGTCAAAAATTTCCTACCACAAAGCTTGTAGAGAACGAGTAGTTTATTTGTAGGAAAAAGTATCGTTATAAATAAATCAAATTAAATCAAATCAGCTTCACGCTGTATCCCACACAAAGCAGGGTAGGCAGAGGGAACCTAGTGTTAAGACACTCCGTTCCCCACTTTCTGCCGGAGGCATTGCATGTTGAGTGGCAGAACTCAACGCCGCGCTTAGCCTCGACACCAGAGCGAAGAAATGGAAATATAAATTTAAATAAATATTTCATCTCCTCGAATGGGGATCGAACCCACAACCAGTCGATTTTACAGTCACACTTCGTGCCGCTGCGCCACGACTGGTCGTTATAAATAATTTATATAAAAGAAATATATATTTTTAGGAACCAGAAGTGGTAAATAATAAAAGTCAGGAAACTTACTCAAGATAGCCTCTATCAAGACACGCGCTAGTCTGTTCAGACAACTTATTTTTTAAGTAAATAAAGACATAAAAATTAGAACATCGCTGGAGTCGCATTTTATTTATGCTAAGAACATAAATTAGAAAACATATGAACTTTTATTATTAACCAACTTCCGTGAGGAAGAGGTTATCAATTTAATCAATGTTTAAAAAAACATTTGACTGGGTGAACCGATTTTTATGATTCTTTTTTATTTGAAAGCTGGTGCTTCTCGTATGGTCCCATTTTAAAATTTGGTCCATTTCTGACAATGTTATCCATGAGAAAATTAAATAAGTATGTACACGACGAATGGACGATAACCCAATATCAGGCCTACCGATTTTGATGATCGTTTTTTTTTTATTGGAGAAAGGATACACTTCAAGGATAGTTTGGTGAATGTTTGCTTGGTCTGATTATGGGATCCAGTTGAAATTGAAGATATCGGTATTTTTTTTATTAAAAATGATAATTGAGTGTGACTTTTTCATAAATAACAAATATTTTATTTTATAATGTAGGTATCTGTACGAATTCCTATACGGCTGGCTAGTATCAGCCTTATCTCGAGCTGAAGGTCTCGCTGGTGAATCTCGTAAACCCGAAGCAAAAAAGAATTGTCCAAGAAAGAAGAAAAGGTGTCGGCCATACGCTAGAGAAGGACTGATGTGTCAAGTTATGCAGAATATGTGTGGGGGATACTTTAAGGTAGGTTTTGAGGTTTGAAATCGTTAAATAGTTGATTTAGACTTTATTTAGTCTTAATTGTCACAAATATGTGAGGATTTTAAGTTTAAATCTCATTGGAAGTTATATTTTACAAATAAACAGGGTCTTAATTTAAAAATGAAGAAGACTTGATCTTTAAAACAACAGTGGCTACAAAGGTGTCTCATTTTATGTATGAGGTTGACGATATTAATTTATTGAAAAAGAATATTATTGTTGCTCTGTTTTCACTGTGTTACACTCTAGAGAATAATCTTTTCATTTTCTCGCTTTGGAGGGAATTTGTTTTATTTCACTGACACTGAGGCCGTCGTGGCGCAGGCACACAACCGTGCGATTGTAAACACAACGGTTCTGGGTTCGATTTCCACTCGGACGAAAGAAATATTTGATATACTCATTTCCTCGCTTTGGTAACAAACAAAGGCAAAACACAACGTTCAGTTCTGCCAATCAACACATACGCAATGCCTTGAAAATTCATCGGGAAAATGAAGAACAGAATTACCATAATGTGGTACGGAGTGTCTTAATACAAGGTTCCCTTTGCCTACCCTGCTATGCGCGGGATTCACTTCCCAGGCTCTAGTCGCGTTCAAGCTGCAAGGTAAAATCCGTCAGCCGCACTCAGAGTTCGACAACGAGGCGGTGCGCTACAAGCACCGCTTCGCGCCGCTGTCCGTGCTCACGCCGCCGCAGGTGCACTACCACGAGTTCTGCGAAATGACGCAGCCTTTGCAGTGAGTTGGATCAGTTTACCTTCTAGGTTGAATGTACACGCATAATATTATTGCAGAAACTTTGTTTATTATACAATACTCGTATGTATTTATATTGTGCAATTTTATACAATATTTAATTTTTTTTTTACTTTAATGTGTAAATCTTTTATATTTTTTGTAATACGCACCCTATAAATGTATCATCGAACACATTATTATCTAACTATGAACACAACTATGAAGATGATTTAATATTATTTAGACGCTGAATATAGAACGTCCAAATTAAAAAGATCTGATAATATCAAAATACCTAATTAAATAATAAGTTTACATCAAAATATACTCTTTTTTGTATATTTATACAAACTTATTATTATTTCAATAAATTCACATAAAAAGTAAGTAATGATGACGTAAATTCAGATAAAAAAAGTTAATAATGATAACGATGAAAAAAAAAATATTGTAAAGAAAAAATATTATAATATCTCAAATTAAGAGATCTTTGTACATACTTCATACAATTATTCATTTTAAGTAATTGAAATCATTAATATTGGAGATAGAATTTTGCATAACAATAAACATATGTAATTATACGTAAGACAAAAATATTTTTTTTATTGTTCATACATATTGTAAAACTATTTTTAACCGGAAAAACGGAGTCCTGAAACGGAGTCCTAATTGGCAACAAAGTGTCTTAACCCTCCAGGTTTCCAGGTTCCCTCTGCTTATCTCGTTATTTGCGGGATACAGCGTGAAGTAAAAAAATGTACATATTGCAAATCTATTTTTTACTTTAGATATGAAAGATATGTTTTTGTTTTAGATATGAAAACCCAATTATTTTGTACGTGGCCGGCTGTAAGCATTTCCAACAAGCCCGTACTTTGCTAGAGACTATAACTACGCCAGACCAAGAGGTATATAAACATATTTATCAAATATTATGAATATTATAGAGAAATCTAGAAATATTTTATTTATATTAGTGGCCATCGTGGCGCAGTGCCACAGCGTACGATTGTTAACACGATGGTTGTGGATTCGATTTCCATTCGGGATATAAATTATTTTCATTTCCTCGCTCTGGTAACAAATCAAAGTGCGGCATTAAGTTCTCCACGCGCGGTGTCTCGAAGATTGGACGGAAAGTAACAAAGGACATGTCTTAACACTAAGTTCTCTCTGTTTGCTTCGCTTTATGTCACATAACAAGAGAAATTATGAATTGATTAAAGAAATGTTTTTTGTAAAGACATGGTCTTATATACAAAAAAAGCAATTATAAGTATACGTCATACAATATGAAGTAACATCTCTATTTACATATAATAAGTGATAAATAATAATTATTATTTATTGTCCTTGTTATGTCATAGTTTTTTTCGCTATTTCATTTAAATGGTAGTAGTTAGCAATGAAGCCAGTGAAAATTAATTTTATTATTCGCATGACAACATATCATAAAAGAAAAAAAAATGGAAAAATTAACATGATGACTTTTTCTTATAATATAAATAAAATAAAATAAATCAGCTTCATGCTGTATTCAGCACATAGCAGGGTAGGCAGAGGGAACCTAGTGTTAAGACACTCCGTTCCCCACTTTCTGCCATTGCGTGTGGAGCGGCGGAACTTAATGCCGCGCTTTGCCTCGACACCAGAGTGAAGAAATGGAAATATAAATTTAAATAAATATTTCATCTCCTCGAGTGGGGATCGAACCCACAAGCAGTCGTGTTTATAGCCACACATTGTGCCTCTGCGCCACCACTGGCCTCTTATAATATAATGTTGTAATTTAGCTATAAAAAGGAACAAATGGAATTTAACCCGAAATGCGCCATTTATTCGGCAGCGTTGAGCTATACTTATAATTATTTCATGAAAAATATTGTACAGTTCGTAACCAATTCTTAAATTAGTTTTTTTTTCAGGTATCAGATCTCATTAAAGTAGCTAAAACTAATTTTGTAGTTTTAAAATTATTAGCGGGAGGCCATAAGAAGGACTCCACGACACAACCAGAATTTGATTTCTCTGTACATAGACACTTTCCTATTATTAAATTAGTTTAATTTTATGTTATTTATGAAATCGATTTTTTTCTTACATAACCTGATTGTTAATATCGGAATAATTTTTTTTTCATATATCTACAATTTTTTTTTACTTAAAAATGATTTTAATATATTATCGAATAAACGAGAAATAATAATTATACTATGTATGTATTTGTAAATAGATAGATATTATACAAAAGAACAAATTGGTTTGTCCGTTTATGTAACTTATAACTGTTCGTAGAGAGTAAAAACAGTTATAATTTATATATATGTTTATGTTATTGTTTATTTTATCTAAAATGCAATTCAAATTTAGTGATATATCTCACAAGATATTACTATTTTTCCTGCATATTGCATCCCGTTATACATTTGGGTAAACTTCAACCTTTTTTTAGAAACAAATAAATGCAATTCGCCTTCTATATATAAAAATCTTCCGTAATATTTCTATATGTAATTTTTGTAATAACATTATTTAATTGAAAAAAAAAACTGTCATTTTCAAAATGAATTTTAGGTCATATCTTGTTTATATGTCTACAATTTTGGTGTGTAAACACTATGTTATATTTATGTCATGATGTATAAAAATATTGAAATCTGCAATCAATAGTGACTGGACTAAAAATCTTAGTCCAGTCACTATTTTTCCCACAAAATTGCTGATTAGTTTTGTATTTGTTCAATTATAATAAACTTAATTATTATTAAAATGTGTTTTTTTAGAAATGTATTAAATTAATATATATATAAATATTCATATTCAAATATAATACGATTTGAATAATTCTGGTACAATTCCAGTGTATGAGTCATTATTTTATTAACTTTAATAGATGTTAATGAACAATAAAGATCACAATAAATGTACATTTAGTTTTAAACGCAATAAAATGTAAAAAATAATGTTGTCGTATTATTATATTTTTTTTTAAATATTTTTTTCCTAAATTAAGATGGTCGTGGTTTTTTTAAACATTCGAGTATAAAATATTTATACTTAAATTTTTAAAAAAACCTCGAAACCGTACAAAAATAATGTATAATAAATATTGTTATTTGTGTCAAAATTTCTAAAGTTTACCAATACTATGCGACTCGCCTCTAAGTATTGATAAACTTTAGAAATTTAGCGCAGGGGCACAAAGTGTGACTGTTAACGCGACTGTTTGTGGATTCGATTCTCACTCGAGGAAATGAAATATTTAATATTTCTATTTTCTCCGGTCTGATTTCGATCACTAGGTTTCCTCTGCCTACCCTGCTGTTTGCGGGATACAGCGTAACACCTATACTTAGACTATATATAGAGTATTATACAGAAGAGACAGATATACACATTTTCCATATTTTATGCATATTATACTGATACTCCATAAGTGGCTTTAAACGCATGGGTATGCGCACATATTACGACCAAATAACCTTACGAACCTTTTTGGGCAGACTCGACCGGATCATTACCACCCCCGGCCTCTAAAACCGTCGTTAAGTAGTGGCTTTATGCCACTGCGTTTCGCATCAGGTAATGCCGGGCTCCGGCGCGCAACCCACCCTAAACCTCTGGTGTTGCACGGGGTCGTGGGCGGCGGTAGTCACTTACCATCAGGTGACCCGGACGCTCGTTTGCCTTGTTCTTTTCCATAAAAAAATAACCTAATTGCTCTACAACGATGTTTTTTAACATTGCGTTTTTAAGACGTAATAAAACAAAGAATGATACATAAATAAATTTATTCATTACATGTATACTTCATACTTTAATTACACTATAAATATAATGTGATGTTTTATAATCATTTAATTAGTTTAAAGTTATTACTGTTCGTCCTCGTCCTCGGAGCCGGCATCTGACACGTCTGTGTAGCAATCTTGCTCCAACGCATTTACCTTCAAGAAATCTGTTGCCTGTGGACCTGATATTACAAATATAAATTTAATTACATTTGTTATTTGGTATATTTTATGTGATAAGTTATATTAAGAATTTTTGGTATGCCGGAATGAATTAATCATTTTAATTTTTTTCCGGTAACAAGAGAAAGCGCGGCGTTGAGCTCCGCCACTCGACACGTAATGTTTTGATATTTCGGTGGAAAGTGAGGAACGAAATGTCTTAAGACTAGGTTCACTCAGCCTTTATGCGGTGTAAAGTGTGATTCTAAAAAAGGAACGCTTTTTTGAGAGTAGAAATAGCCTTTTTACGACGAAACTACTTAACCGATTATCATGAAACTTCGTTCATATATTCTTAGAGGTAAAAATGTTATTTAATATATATATATANGTATATATATATATATATATATATATATATATATATATATATATATATATATATATATAACAATAAGTTTAATATTTTAGTACATATATAAAAACACGAATACTTTTGTGACTTCGGGGGTGAGACTGCGAGTTGTTGTTGCCTAGTGGAAATAAGCATGGAATTACTCGCTTCGAAGTCGCTGTTTATGTAATGTCACGTGGATTTGCCACTTGGACGACTTAAATCTTTTTTGCTCCATTACTAATAATAATATGAAGCCAAAAAACTGACAAAGCACAAGCAACCCTAAGTGGATTTATCGTCTATAACGTAAAAACCAAATCAAAAGAATACAAAAACATTTTGTGAAAATAAATGGGATAGATCTAATATTTTGTAAATCATTAATTGAAATGTCTTTTAATTAATCTAATCTAGCTTCACGCTGTATCTTTAGCGGCGTAGTCAGAGAGAACGAAGCGCCAATCGTTACGGTCTCTGTATACCTCTTTCGCCTCGTCTACTGTCATAAGCCTCTTCATACATTTCCTCCGGGGAGTCCTAATGCTTTTTACGTGATCTTTCAGTATTTTTGACATTGTGTTTTCGAAAGTCAACCGAGGTCTCTCTCTTCCTTTCTTACCGCTCACTTTTCCTTTAAAAATCTTTTTTGCCATTCTTTCATGACTCATTCTTTCAACGTACCCAAACCATCTGAACACGTCCTTCTTCATTCTCACCGTGACATCCCATCCATAGTAACTGTCATTGTTTGTATCTCTTCATTGCGAATTCGATCAGCTAAGCTGATTCCGCATATCATACGAAGAGATCGCATTTCCACGGCATTAATTTTTCTTTTATTCTTCTTCTGTAAGACCCACGTTTCAATGCCGTATAACAGCGTCGTTACCAACACTATATTGTGTACGGCCAAACGCATAGCCGTGCTGACGTTTCGCCGTCTCATTAACGCAGCTAAGGCACCATTAACCCTGTTACCGGCAGCAATTCACCTTTCAACATCCATATCGTATCTTCCATATCTACTGAAAATCCTTCCCAAATATATTACTTCATTCACTTGTTCTAATATCTAACTATTTACAATGATCTCGCACTCTGTCCTTTCTTCATTTCTTTCAAATACCAGAACTTTTAATTGTTGGCTAATAACATGTATAACGTATTTTAGGCAAGTCGTGGCACAAGTGTGTGACTGTTAACGGCACTGGTTAAAACGGCATTTCAATTTATATTTTCATTTCTTCGCTCTGGTGTCGAGGCTAAACGCGACGTTGAGTTCCGCCACTCGATACGCAATGCCTCTACAATTCAGCTAAAAATGGCGAACAGAGTGTCCTAACACTAAGTTCCCTTTGCCTACCCTGCTATGGCCTGCGGGATACAGTGTGAAGCTGACTTGATTTATGATATATTTGTTCAAGAGTCATGACTCGTGATGCTTATATTTATAGACTAATTGAAGAGTGCTTGTAAATAGAGGCCTGTTTGAGTAAGTCCTTTTATTTTGAGAAGTTTCTGTGCATTTTTACGCTACGAAAGAATATTATTTATTAATATTTTTTTTGCTGTCAAAAATATTTGAGGCCAGTCGTGGCGCACGATCACAAGCATGTGAGTTTAAACGCGACAGGTTGTGGGTTCCATTCCTACTCGAGGAAATTAAATATTTTAATTTTTTGCTCTCTAGTGTCAAGATAAAGTGTGGCGTTCAATTGCCACTCAACGACAAGTAGGGAGCGGAGTGTCTTTGCACTAGATTTCTCTGCCTTCCCAGATACACGGGATAAAGCGTGAAGCTGAAAAAAAATATATATTAAAGAACCGTGAGGCCGTCATGGCCAAAGGGCACAAGAGTATGACTGAAACGCGACAGTTGTGTGTTCAATCTCACTCGAGGGAATGAATTATTATTTATTAATATTTTCATTTCTTCGTTCTGGCATCAAGGCAAAAGCCCGGCGTTAAGTTCCGCCCCTTAGCACGCAATGCCTCGGAATATTCGGAGAAAAGTGGAGAACGGAGTGTCTTATTATGCGCTATATTCCCTCTGCCTACCCTGCTTTTCGCGGCATACAGCGTGAAGCTGATTTTTAATTTTAAAGAAACCACTTGTTTTTTTCTAATAGTATGTAAAATATATGTAATTTTGTATTTCTTGTTTACATTTTAATGCTGCCATAAGATCTAATCAATTAAATAACGATTAACAATTAAATAACAAACTAAATAACGAGCTACGCCACCGTTTTAATTTAAAAATGACTTTGACTTTGACTTTGACTTTGACTTTGACCTTGACTTTGACTTTTCAGCATCAGTAAAAAGAGCTATATGCTTAAATATTCATGATCGAGATAAAAAAATAAGCTGCTGTCTCTAAACATAAAATTTATTTTACTGTCTCTCTGAACAATTTATTTTTTAATTTTCATAAATAATGTTTACTTTTTTTACTGACTGTGTTACTTAATTTTAGGAATGTTCGAACCAAGTGTGTCTATCGATATTCTGGACCGCAATGGACCGTAATATCGATCCCAATGCTTCGATACGATTTTTTGGTTACATCTAGTAGGTTTTAAAATGAGATTTATTGTCTATTAAAACTAAGCATTAATTTTCATCTTAGTAGAGAGACTTTTTTTACCATCTTCAAATGGTAAGTAAATATAAAAAAATGCCAATTCAAATATTTTTTGACAGGTTTTTATTTTATTGCTTAGCTTAATTGTAAAAAATACTTGATTTCGTTATACAATTTTATTTAAATTTAAAATTATAATATATTCATTGTTGAAGAAATCTTGTGTAGTAAACAGGAATTACCTATTAATATGTTTCATAGATACAGCTAGGATCGTTACCGTGCAAAGTGGTTAAGCGGGAAAGCAGACCCAGACAACCTACGCCGGGATTAATGCCAGGAGGAAGAAGAAGAGCTAGAATCGTATAAGTTATTGGTACCCAGATACCTATCATAATAATTCGTATCTTATCATCGTCGTCGAATCAATTTAAAATTATATTTGTTGACATTATTGGGAAATTGTAGAATTTTCTAAATTTATATTAAATTTTCTACGTTGTAACAATTATGTCAAGTTAATAATATAATATAATAATTATTAGCTTCACGTTGTATCTCACAAATAGCAGGGTATGCAGAGGTAATCTGGGAGGGAACCTAGTGTTAAGACACTTCCGTCCTTTCTTTTCCACAGAATTCTCGAGGCATTGTGTGTTGAGTGGCGGAATTTAATGCTGCGCTTTGCCTAAATGAAAATATTATACATTTAATTCCCTCGAGTGGGAATCGAACCCGCCGTTGCACTTATAGTCGCACACTTGTGCCCCTGCGGCACGACACGACGACCTCAACGGTTTATATTATTTTCAAATTTACTTTATATAATATTTTTTTTACAACCAATTTACGTCGTTCCCACATCCTTAGATATGATTTTTAATTATAAGCAATAATATATATACATATTATTATTAGCATTTAAATAAAAATGATCCTTATCTGTTAAGGCCGGTCGTGGGGCAGAGGCACAAAGTGTCACTGTAAAATCGACTGGTTGTGGGTTCAATCCCCACTCGAGGAAGTGAAATATTTATTTACATTTAAATTTTCATTTCTTCGCTCTGGTGTAGAGCCAAAGCGCGGCGTTGAGTTCCGCCACTCAGCACGCAATGTGTCTAGAATTCGGCGGAAAGTGGAGAACGGAGTGTCTTAACTCTAGGTTCCCTCTGCCTACCCTGCTGTGTGTGTGGGTGAAGCTGATTTTGATTTGATCCTTATCTGTAAATCTATTGTAAAATAAATTACCTTCCATATAAATCACGCTGGTACCAAAGTCTTGTATCGGCGTGGGCGTGACGGGTCGATTTGGTATAGCTGCTGCGTTCTCTTCGACTTCGGCTTCTTCATCGCTTTCTATTATAATTTCTATTTCTTCGCAATCTTCCACCTAATATTATATTATGTTAAAATTTTATTACACGAAGTATATATTCTACAAGATAATTCAAGCATATTGTAAACTTATTTTATGAAAATAAGAGTAATATCAAGGCAGTCCAGTAGTGGCGCAGGGGCGCAACTGTGTGCCTGTAAATGCAAATGGTTGTGGGTTGGATGCCCATTCGACGAAATGAAATATTTAATATTTTAAATTCTTTGCTCTGATGTCAAGGCAAAGCATGATGTTGAGTTCCGCAACTCAATCCGCAATGCCTTCCTAATTCGGCGGAAAATGAGGAACGGAATGTCTTTCTTCACACTAGGTTCCCTCTGCCAACCCTGCTGTGTGCAGGATACAGCGTAAAAATTAAAAAAAAAACTTTTGGTATCAAATTTTATGATGTGTTTGCATATATAAGGTCTATAAAAAAATCTTAACACTAAATAGTGTCTTCACACTAGGTTAGTGTTAAGACTCTCCATCCCTCACTTTCTGCTGAATTATCAAGGTATTGGGTGTTAACAGGCGGGGCTCAACGCAGCGCTTTGCCTTATTACAAGAGCGAAGAAGAAATGAAAATATAAATAAATAATAATTCATTCCCCGAGTAGGAATCGAACCCACGACTGTGACACTTACTGTCACACTTGCTTGTGCGACGACCTCTAATAGTTTTGATTTTCACACGTTTTCCTTATCTTGCGGTGTAGATAGATATAATCTACTGACGCGTCAAGGTTCCCCATACCACCGATATTATTAATGTATCTTTCATTATATCGCAAGTTAAAACTCAACGCCATACTATGTCTAACCAGAGTAAGAAAACGACAAACGAAATTTTATATGTAATTTTTTTTATGAATGGCGATTAAAGTCATAATTATCTTACAACCAGATACTTTCTAACTTCCCATACTGACGTCAACAAAATAATGCATTTCTTTAGCTTATTAAGAAGGTTTATTATTATCCAAACCCGTATATCAAAGGACTGTTGTTTATTTTTGAACTCTTGTAAAAGTCTGGCAGAATTTGGTACTGCGTTTGGGGTCAGCTTCACATAGCTTGGAGACGGGGTGGCCTGTCCGCTATAACCTTCATTGACGTGGTAGCCCATGTCTAGGTTCAAGGCAAATTGTGGCTTGCCAAGGCAACGTCGCCTTCGTAACTGGCACCCTGAGGTTGATTCTATTTCATCACCCATTCTTAACTGATGCTATAAAAACACATGGATAAATATGATATTAGAAATAAATCTTATATTTTGCAATAAGCTTTGGATATCTTTTAAGTAATGTTAAAGGTTTTATACAAAATTCACAATTATAAAAACACATTTAAGTGATAAGAAAGTACTAGAAGCTCTATAGTATAATATATTTTTTTTCATATCAAATAAATTAAAAAATTAAAATTAGCTTCACGCTGTATCCCGCACACAGCAGGGTAGGCAGAGGGAACCTAGTGTTAAGACACTCCGTTCCCCACTTTCTGCCGAATTCTGGAGGCATTGCGTGTTGAGTGGCAGAACTCAACGCCGCGCTTAACCTCGACACCAGAGCGAAGAAATGGAAATATAAATTTAAGTAAATATTTCATCTCCTCGAGTGGGGATCGAACCCACAACCAGTCGGTTTTACAGTCACACTTTGTGTCACTGCGCCACGACTGGCCTCTATATGTTGCTATATTATAGTTAAAGGAAAACTCTATGCATTTGGAAACTTTAGATATTTTCAACACCAGATAAATATTTAATTCTTACCTGAGACGATATTTCTAAGAAAGTAACGTTTGGCAATCACTAAATATGTAAGAAGTTTTCGTAACCTAGATAAACTTACAGGTGGAAAATGTCGAGACCGACTAAGAGGGAGCATGGATACGCCGACGTGAAGCCGTACGATTTTAATCTACCGAGCATGGTTTCAGTAGAAACCAACCTTTTTTCAGGTTTTATTTTCATATGGGTTTATAGGTTTTAAATTAAAAAAAAATTAGTTGTATCTCACACTCAGCAGGGTAGGCAGAGGGAACCTAGTGTTAAGACACTCCGTTCCCCACTTTCTGCGAAAGTCTGGAGGCATTGCGTGTTGAGTGGCAGAACTCAACGCCGCGCTTAACCTCGACACCAGAGCGAAGAAATGGAAATATAAATTTAAGTAAATATTTCATCTCCTCGAGTGGGGATCGAACCCACAACCAGTCGGTTTTACAGTCACACCTCGTGCCGCTGCGCCACGACTGGCCTCTTTATAGGTTTTATTTTAAAAATAACGTGAATCGGAAGATATAATGTCTATGTACTCTGTAGTAAAACTCTATAAACTTCATATATTTTGTAAGTGAGTATAACTAGAGGACAATGAGAATTTTTTTATATTTGTGATGATTTTATGACTTATTAATTAAACGGTTCAACATTGTTTTTATAGATTTTTTTTAGTTATGAGATTATAATTTTTTTTGTCAAGCACTTGTATGTTTAGGTATACACTAATCAGATATCTACGTAATTCGTTAAATGTATTTAATGTAATCTTACAATTCAAAAAATAGCCAAGATTCAAAATAATTATTGTGTGCAAAGCGCGAATAGATCTATTGATAACCAAAATAAAATAAGATCCTACGTCATTTTTGAGTTAGAGATAAGAATCATTTTAAATACCATCCGAATCGTCTTGCTACTTGGTCATAAGTCTTTATGTATAGGTAATGTTATACTCATTAATTTGTATTTTTTTTTTGAAAAAAAAAGGATCATTTTGTTGTACGTCTTGGGAGCACAGAAAAAAAACTTCTAAGTTAAGACAGCCAAAAGATACCAGCATCCATATGTTACATACGCTGCTGGAGTTTGGAGTGACGCAACCAGATACAAAACTGTTAGCGACGTCCTAACATCTATGCAGCGTCTGTTCGCCATACGAATAATCCGTGGTTTTCGAACTTTCTCCGCCTCACCTGCGAGCGCCCTCGGGTCACTAGTTCCGCTGCACCTCAAAATTCAAGAAGTAAATACCAATTTCAAATCTACTTCACCCCGCAGATCGTATTAACATTATCATTCATAAAATTACAACAACTACAGAAATCAACAGTCTTGAGCTAAATAACTATACAAAAAATTTTACAGATGATAGCGAACTCAGTGATGACAGAATGGGCNGGAGATTACGCGCTTTTTGACTAGCAAAGTCATTAATCACATTTTCAAAATCAATAGTATCGACTAGTTCATGTTCAATTGACATGATAGCGAGATTGTATTTTTCATTTTCATTCTCTTATTTTTCTTGTACATTCCTTGATTCTTGATTGAAAAAAAATTAGAAGAATTGATCGTAGACTTTGTTGCCCCTTTCCATTTGTTGCCCGGTGCGACCGCACCGCTCGCACCCCCCCAGCTACGCCACTGACTTAGTATCTATTTTAACAGACTCTTTATCAGAACTAGAAGCCATTAATGATTATGAAATTACAAACCCTCAAATTGCTTCAATTTATTTTAAAATTTATAAGATAAATAAGGTCGGCAGTATCACTTTTGTCTGGGTGAAATCTCATGTCGGGATAGATGGAAATGAAGCTGCAAACGTTGCAGCAAAAGCAGCATCTCGCTCTGTATATGATTACACCAATTTCCCCATTTGCTATGTTAAACCAAATATTAAAAAAAAAATATTAAGAAAAGCCAAAGATGTATATATAACTGTAAATACCGGCCAATATATTATACAAAAAATCATTTACCTAAGACTGAATCTATACAACTTTTAAATAGAGATTTAAAATTAAAGCTAGCAATTTATGTCTATGTAACGACATTGCAAGTCAAAACCTACAGCATCTTCTGTACAACTGCCCTCGGTACGAAGCCCTGAGGATTAAACACAAATTTATATGTAATATGTCTGAAATTGATACGCCTTTTAAGCATCTCTAGTTACAAAAACAATATCGTTTAAATGCTAAATATAAAAATTAAAAAATTAAGCAAATATTTGACGTACTGTTGTGTTGCTCGTATCAAATCGCGAGGGTGCTTCAGGGTTGTAAGTGGGAGTGTTTAAGAAAAAACTCATGCAGAAAAGGAACTATATATTAATAATATTACAGAAAAAAACTATAAGAAAGTTATAGTTACAGTACATTTGTTACAAAATAAGTATACACCGGCGAAATTAAGTTGGTCAACTTTAAAAATGTATATTTTCCGTTACCAACAATCCTGATATTAGTAATGAAATCCCGGTGGGCGAATTTGACTCGTACTTACCGGCTTTTTAAAATATTATTTTTTTTATATAATACAAAAAACTTTATGTAAAATAAATATAATATCTTGCTTGGGTTCGTCTCCTCTGCGCCCTGTAAGGCTTCACCTCCTACCTGAATGTTTATATTTTTCATTATGTACAATAACCTACATTAATACAAAATTATGATAGATAACTATTCATTGTATTTAATACTTTTTTATTGACATGATTTTTTTAAATGTTAGAACAATAAAAAAATACTAATTAGTAAAGATGACGAAGTAAGAAGAAAATGAATAGTCAGCGGAGACCATCGTGGCGCATTGGTATAGCGTCTCACATTGCGAGTTTGATTCTTTCTCAGGGGGCTTATTTTTATTTACTTGCTTGATAACTACCTGCTCACTACTCATACTAAACAACACATTCTGTTTGAAAAATAATTAATGTAGCTTTATAATTTGATTATTATTATTTATTTATTTATTTATGAAACCTTACAGTAAAGCGTGTAATAATATTTATATAGTCATATTTAATTTATTTTGTTATTAAATTTTTTTTAGTTTTAAAATATTACAAATACACATTATTGTGCAATTCCTTCGAGGCGAAGAGGATTGAAATTTGTGAATAAAAATTGCAGTTTTTACGTTGTTTTTTTACATATTGTACAAATACACAATGGTTGTTTAATTGCTCTAAACAATCTCTCACGGACCATCTTTGATAAAGAAAATATTTATTTTAAAAAGAAAAGAAAAGGAAATAAACAGCATAATATTTAATTATTTTATTTAACTAAAATACATATATTCTACATACATCTAAAAACACTTCACCATAAACTAAAAATATAAACGGTATACAAATTAGAAACAAATCTAGTAATTGCGTTCTTGAAAATTTTGGAAATACAATATTTTTGTTTACATTTTCCGCAATTGTCGTGACATTATTATTATTATACTTTAAATCGCACGGGAGATGTGTTCAAAAAGCAAGTGCTTACTTTATACACCTTTTCGTATTTGTCACTGGCCTCCACTTTGTTACATTCGTCTATTGTTTTTATTATCTCAGCCTTTCTTTTATCAGTACGTGCATATTTAGATAGACTATGTTTAAGACTTCCATTTTCTTCGCTCACATCTACTCCGATACTGAGGCAGTATATATATTTTCTCATAGTTAGTGAATCTTCGAATTTATTAGAAAGAAACATATTTAACGTGTCCCCTGGTAACCCCAATTCTTCTGTACAATGAACAGATGCCTTTATGGAGTCATCAATGAATTCTTTAGGGATTTGGATGTATATCTGTAAAATATTTTTTTAATAATTACGATTTTTTATTAATAATTAGTAAGATAATATTCTGCAATGATTATATTATCACCAATTTTTTTAAAAATGAACTAGCATTCAAGAATTTGTTATTTTTTTTACAATTTTGTTGGCTTTAATAAAAATATATGTATAACAGATACACTAATTAGACCTTTCATTGTGAATACAAAAGTTAAATATTGCAATTGTTTTATATTATTATAAATTGTTCATTACATTTATTTGTAAAGTTCACATCTCATCCATCCTATATTATGTCTACAAATTTAAAGGTAACCACTTTTAAAACGCCGCCAAGAGACAAAATATTCCTTAAAATATGAATAACACTATTCACCACAAAAAGAGAAAACTTTGTCTAAATACCTACATACTTTTTTTAAACATTTTTAAAGTGTTATTCCACACTTAGGACTGGTCGGTTTCCAGGAGGCGCGGGTTCGAATCCCGCTGCGTGCAAATTTTTATACGTTTTCTAAATAAGTATTTTTCTAAATAAGTATTTACCTACATACTAATTATTAAAAGAAGATTTAATTCTGTATTATCTAAATTTAAAATAACACTTACGCATCTGCCTGCAACTAAGCCAACTACCAAAAGAACCATCCAATGTATCGAATACATTTTTAAGCACTGAGTTTCGTGTATTTATTTCTAGGATATAACTGAAATACTACAAGAACGTATTGCACTCCCTCCTGATATATATGTGCTTATAAACTATTTTTTACCTCTTTGGCATTGTTTTCGCTGTACAAAAGTTAAAGCAATAATTTTTTTAGTTATAAAAAGTTAAGCATGATATTCATAAATATTTATATAGTAATTTTGAAAATTAAATTACATTTATGAGTTAATAGAAACACGATCCGTATACGATACTACGTGTTTGGTGAAATTCGTCGTCGGATTTTGTTCTACTAAATCGAAGTTTTTTTGGGAAACGTTTTTTTTCTAAACTTTAAACAAATCATCATCTTGTATATCATGAAACATCTTACACTTGCTGGTATTTACTAATATCGTGGATCTCGTGTAATGATCGGACATGTGCATTTCTGCTCTCTTTATAAAATAAAT
Organism: Heliconius hermathena; assembly: GCA_013403705.1. Taxonomy (NCBI): domain Eukaryota; kingdom Metazoa; phylum Arthropoda; class Insecta; order Lepidoptera; family Nymphalidae; genus Heliconius; species Heliconius hermathena. The sequence continues at coordinate 19,718 of JAAIXJ010001739.1, read as the reverse complement.
CTTTTGACATTATATGATTGCCTTTAAGAAATTGCTTTTAGTGATAAAGCCATCATTGCACATTTATTTATTTTTTGTATTTGTGCAATAAAGTATTATTATTATAATGTATGTATATGTTTAATAAGTTTGTTTGTCACTTGACTAATTACCATAACACTGGTTTTACATTTTATACACTCTTATCTATACCTATACTTANCTTCTGCTGCAGATTTTTTCTGAATAAAGCAGTGCAATAAAATTCCCCGCAAAAACACTTTATTTGGCACAAAAGTACACATTTTCACAAAGGGAAAATAAATATGTAGTTGACACTGTAGTAAACACTATTCTACTATTATTTGAGGTTACATATAGTACTACTTTGGTGATTCGTTACCGTACGAAATTCCATGCACAGAGTGCCGCAACGCCATCTTTCAAAAAACAACGAGAACTTATTAAAGGTCCTAATATAATTTAGTTTGAATTATTCAAAGTAGCATTAAGACTACAAGTATTCAAGTATATTTAAGAGAAACAATAAGTATTCAAATATATTTAAGAGAAAAAATAAGTTAATATGTTGCCTGTTGCACTTTGTCCAAAACAGGCTCGTAAGTATTTTAAACTTAAAAAATATTGCTATTTTTATTATATCCTATATATTATTATTTATATCTCTTGTATAATATAAAATTATTTTATAAATAATCTAATATTGTGTGTAAAAATGGAGTCGTAATATTCTAAAGCCTAAGTTTTTTGAGTTTATAATTACTTATAAAATTGTATTAAATTTACTAATTTCAGAATATCCATCTCTCTCACGGACAAAAGGAAAAGGTAAAAGAGTACGCAGCAGAATGTATGAAAGAGAGTGGCGCAAAACCAGAAATTTTAGCTGACGCTAAGAAAGGCCATTTAATAGACGATGAAGGACTTAAGAAATTCATATTGTGTTTCTTTCAAAAGACTGGGATACTGTCTTCTGATGCCAAGTTGAACACAGATGTCGCATTATCGAAACTACCTGCTGGCATAGACAAAGTCACTGCTGCCAAAGTACTAAATGATTGTAAAAACAAAAAAGGAGCTACTCACGCTGATACAGCATTTGAAATATTTAAATGTTACTACACTCATACTAAACAACACATTCTGTTTGAAAAATAATTAATGTAGCTTTATAGTGTGATTTTTATTATTTATTTTTTATTTATTTTTTATTTATGAAACTTTACAGTAAAGCGTGTGACTAAATAAATATATTTAGTCATATTTAATTTCTTTTGCTTGTAAATATTTTTTAGTTTTAAAATACTACAAATACATAATATTGTGCAATTTCTTCGAGGTAAAGAGGATTGAAATTTGTGAATAAAAATTGCAGTTTGTATGTTGTTGCTCTTTTTTACATATTGTACAAATACCCAATGGTGGTCTAATTGCTCTAAGCAATCTCTCACAGACAATTATTGATAGACAAAATACTTATTTAAAAAAAAAGAAAAGGAAATGAAGCGAATAATATTTAATTAATTTATTTAACTAAAATACATATATTCTACATACACCTACCACAAACTAAAAATATAAACAGTATACAAATTAGAAACAAATCTAGTAATGGCGTTCTTGAATATTTTGGAATGTACAATATTTTTGTTTACATTTTCCGCAGTTGTCGTGACATTATCATTATTATACTTTTAATTGCACGGGAGATGTGTTCAAAAAGCAAGCGCTAACTTTATACACCTTTTCGTATTTGTCACTGGCCTCTTCTTTGTTACATTCGTCTACTGTTTTTATTATCTCAGCCTTTCTTTTATCAGTACGTGCATATTTAGATAGGCTATGTTTTAGACTTCCATTTTCTTCGCTCACATCTACTCCGATACCGAGGCAGTATATATATTTTCTCATAGTTGGGGAATCTTCGAATTTATTAGAAAGGAACATATTTAACGTGTCCTCTGGTAATCCCAATTTTTCTGTACAATGAGCAGATGCCTTTATGGTGTCATCAATGAATTCTTTAGGCATTTGGATGTACTCGTATGTCTGTAAAGTATTTTTTTTATATTAGGAATATACATATTCATAACTATCACAAAAATAATATTCTGCGATGATTATATTATCACCAATTTTTTTAAAAATTTACTAGCTTTCAAGTGTTTGTTATTTTTTCTTACAATTTTGTTGGCTTTAATAAAAAATATATATAACAGATACACTAATTAGACCTTTCATTGTGAATACAAAAGTTAAATATTGCAATTGTATTATATTATTATAAATTGTTTATTACATTTATTTTTAAAGTTCACATCTCATCCATCCTATATTATGGCTACAAACTTTAAGGTAACCACTTTTAAAACGCCGCACTTTTAGAAATAAATAAAAAAAATGTAGATTCTTATTCAACTCTGATGTAGCATAGTTAAAAAGAGACAAAATATTCCTTAAAATATGAATAACAGTATTGATTATCTAAATTTAAAATAACACTTACGCCTCTGCTTTCAACTAAGCCAATCACCAAAAGAACCATCCAATGTATCGAATACATTTTTAAGCACTGTGTTTCGTGTATTTACTTCTAGAATATTATTGAAATACTACAAGAATATATTGCTCTCCCTGATATATACGAGTATGTGCTTATATATAAACAATTTTTTATCTCATTAGCATTGTTTTTGCTTTACAAAAATTAAAATAATATTTTTTTTTAGTTATAAAAAGTTAAGCATGATATTCATAAATATTTATATTGTAATTTTAAAAATTAAATTATATTTATGAGTTAATAGAAATACGGGTCACTACATGTTGGTTGGTGAAATTCGTCGTCGGATTTTGTTTTACTAAATCGATATTTTTTTTGGCAAATGTTTTTTTTTCTAAACTAAAAACAAAACACCATCTTGTATATCATCAAACACCTTACACTTGCTGGTATTTACTAATATCGTAGATCTCGTGTAATGATCGGACATGTGCATTTCTACACTCTTTTATAAAATAAATCTTTTGATATTATATGATTGCCTTTAAGAAATTGCTTTTAGTTACAAAGCTGTCATTGCACATTTATTTATCTTTAAGTTATTGTAATGAAATGTATTTTTTTCTATTTGTTCAATAAAGTATTATTATTATGATGTACGAGTATGTATATGTTTAATAAGTTTGTTTGTCGCTTGACTAATTACCATAAAACTGGTTTTGCATTTTAAATTATACATGGTATGTATATAGGACATGACTGACAAAGATAGATATTATATAATAATTAAGTGCTAAGGTTACTGTAGGTTGCCGATAGAGGCCAGTCGTGGTGCAGGATCAAGGACAAGCGTGTGACTGTCAACGCGACAGTTTGCAGTTTTATTCCTACTAGAGGAAATGAAAAATTTAATTTTTTTTTCTCTGATAATGAGGTAATAAGCGGCGTTGAGTACCGTCACTCAACACACAATGCCTCCAGAATGGCGAAATGTGGGGAGCGGAAGACAGACCTATCATACCGGGGTCCTATAGGTATAGTTTTATATTTGTATAGAAAAATTTACATTTCATTTACTTTTGTTCTAACCTGTAGTGAATCCCTGGTTTTTATAGAAGGATGTATACAGTATTACATTTTTTTACATATACTTTGTATTAAAATGATTATTCGCTTTAACTAAGGATCTTAACTGAAAAAAATTGTTGTAAGAAAAAAATGTTCTTATAAATATGTACATAGTAGTATTGTATAAAAATTAATACTATAATTAGTACAAATTAATACCATAACTACCATAGCGCATATTGATATATTAAAATGAGCGGTAAGAGAGGTAGGGGGAGACCTCAGTTGACCTTCGAAAACACAGTATCAAAGATACTGGAGGAAGGTCACGTAAAAAGCATGAGGACCCCCCGGAGGGCATGTATGATGAGGTTCATGACAGTGGACGAGGCGATATAATTTTTCTTTTGATAATGAAAGTTAGTAAATATTTAACAGTAAACTACACTAAAAAATAAAAGGAAAGATTTCCAAACCAAACCACTATATATTTTTTCATAAATTATATACAGAAAATATATTACACTTTGAACTGTAATCCAGAATTTTCCCGGAAACACACTACAGCCTTATATACTGTTTCATATTTATCGCTGTACTTAGCTTTATTGCATTCATCAACAACACTTTCTATTTTACTTCTGTGTTCTCCAACAACTTTACCCAATCTATTTTTATTCAGTTGTCCATCATCATTGACGTATCCCGAGGTTGTTCCAAGACAGTACATGTATTTTCTAACGGATTCAGAATCTTTCAATTCACCAGAGAAGAATTGGGACAAGATATTCAGTGTGTCCAAGCCTAATTTATCTGCACAATCTGCCGAAGCTTTTATAATATCCGGTACAAATTCTTTAGGAATATCGAAGATCTAAAAAGTTAAAAAAAAAACGCATTAAATCAAATGTAAACATTTTTTATTGTGACAATTGACCATGACCATAAAAATGTTCGAATAATAAAAATATATGTGGTATTTTATTTGTTTTTTTTTATAAACTTTTATAAATTGTAAAAAATATATTTTTCTATAGTATTTTTAAGGAGAATATATGCAAACAAAAAAATATATATTATATTATGCTTATATTATTATACATATACAAATAAATATATAATATTATAAGAGGCTAGTCGTGGCGTAGGACACAAGCTGTGACTGTAAACGCGACAGGTTGTGAATTCGATTCTCACTCCAGGAAATGAAATATATAATAAATAAAAAATAAAATCAGCTTCACGCTGTATCCCGCACACAGCAGGGTAGGCAGAGGGAACCTAGCGTTAAGACACTCCCGTTCCCCACTTTCTGCCGAATTCTGGAGGCATTGCGTGTTGAGTGGCAGAACTCAACGCCGCAAAAAATATATAATATTTTCATTTTTTTCGCTCTGGTATCGAGGCAAAGGGTCGCGTTGAGTTCCGCCACTCAATACGCAATGCCTCCAGAACTCGGCAGAAAATGGGCAACGGAGTGTCTTAACATTAGGTTTCCTCTGCTTAACCTGTACGAGATACAGCGTGATGCTTATCTTATAAATAACATCTTCCTGTAACGACGATGTACCAAAATGTAAATATATATAAACTATATTAATTAAAATATAGTTGAAATTTTAAAACTTACTTTTCTATTTGGCTTTCCTGCAACGACTGCTATAGTCAAAAGAAGAAAACACCACGCTGTTTTCATTTTTATTTTGTTTTTATATTTATTTGCCAAGTACTGTCTTCTGCACCTTATGGGAATTGAATACACAAATGCATACGATCACAGTTTATATATGCATCAGAATATGTATAGATAAATCCATAAATGGTAATAAATGGTAATATATATTTATTCTGAAGCAAAAATATATTTGTCAATTTAAAAATACAAAGATTTACTGTTATTTTTTTCAGTGTAATTAACCTTGTTGCAATTTACTTCAAAAATTTTAAATTGTGAAAATACATTATCATGTTTTTAAATAAATATAAAATTAGAAAGAAGAAAAAGTATTATATATACATACATATATATATATATATATATATACATATATATATATATATATATATATATATATATATATATATATATATATATATATATATATATATATATATATATATTATTAAAATTCATATACCTATTACTAAATATGTTGCATTATTTTTAAAAACGATATGATGATAATTATTGTCTGTTCAAGAAAAAAATCAGCTTCACGCTGTATCCTGCACACAGCAGGGTAGGCAGAGGGAACCTAGTGTTAAGACACTCCGTTCCCCACTTCCCGCCGAGTTTTGGAGGCATTGCGGGTTGAGTGACGGAACTCACCGGCGCGCTTTGCCTCGACACCAGAGCAAAGAAATAAGCAAAGAATATAAACGTAAATAAATATTTCATTTCCTCAAGTGGGAATCGAACCCACAACCAGTCGATTTTACTGTCACACTTTGTGCCCCTGCGATACTACTGGCCACTATCTATTCATATAATAAAATTGCAAGTTATCACGGTCTGTACTTGAAAGAAATGTATTTTAAAAATTTTGTCTGTTTGTTTTTACGACTGTGCACGGTCAGCCCATAAACGCCCTAGCTGATTTAAAGTTTTACATATTTTTTTATTTTTTTGCAATTTTTGGTAAATATCCCTTTACATTTAGTGTTTGCTTTAATTTAATGGCGGTGCAACTTTAAACTATAGTTTTCAATTATAGATATTTTCTTTAAAGGGATAATTTAAAGATAATTTTCTTTAAAGGGAAGGGATTTTACTAAAATACGAAATTTATTCAAGCGGGTGAAGCTGCGAGCGCGTCGCTAGTCTTCAATATAGACAATTACTAGTTTGATTATGGAAATGATGTCATTAATCTCTCCCTGCCTGGATCCCTGCTTCATTCGGTTTATTATTATTTATCAGATGTTCTAGATCTTCAATTTTAGTAACTTTATGGGAAATTGAGTACAAAAATATACTTAAAGTTTTTTTTAATCTTTTAATAATAATAATTCGTCAATAAAAATAAATTACGTGCCTACCAGACTATAATAAAATAAGGACAACATCTTAGATATTTATTAAACTTGGAATAATAATAATAATAATAATAATAATATACTTTATTCAAGTGACCAGTGACTCATTTTGGTTAGTAAATAATATTTCTTACAGACTAGGTTAGTTATTATTACATTTTAAATAAATGTTACAATGCACACGAATCATCGCTGCACCGTCCCGTTTGCAACGGAACAGCAATGATTCATGTATATGCAATCTAGTCTATTCGATATCATATTCAGTATACTGAAAAAATAAATATAATAAAAAACTTTATATAAATAAGTTATCAAAGTCATATTGGTCCATTACAAGTATATTTTTTTAACATTTTTAAAGTGTTATTGCACACTTAGGTAAGAAAAATACTTATTTAGAAAACGTATAAAAATTTGAGCGTAGCTCGAGTCCCGAGCTCGCGCCTCCTGGAAGCCGACCACACCTGTTTAGTAAAAAAAATTGTCAATAAAATTATTTAGCTTAGTCGTCTTTCTAGACGACTTTAATGTGTAAATCGAGATCCGAAATTGGGGAACGGAGTATCATAATACTGTTCTCTCTGCCTACTCTGCAGTGTGCGGGAAACAGTGTGAACCTGATTTAATTTAATCGATTTTTAATTTTATTTGACAATACAAAACACAATGTCATGCTATTTAACATAAAATATATTTTTTAGCTTTACGCTTTACCCTGCATATAACAGGATAGGCAAAGAGAACAGTGTTATGACACTTCTTTCTCTCCAAAGATCAGAAATTCACTCCAGAAATTCAAGATCAGAAACTCAGATATCTTGCCAGAGTGCAGTACACAAACGTTCCTATAATAATTTATCTTCCAAGGCCTATGTTATGAAATAGGGAAACGGAAAGATAATTAATCTCCTTATTTAAATATTTTTTTTTTGTTTCCCTTTACACATATTAAACCTAATATCACATCAAAGTCAGTGACCGTGACTACTATAATTTTATAGAAAAATATTTGATTAAGAAACATTGTTATATGAACTAATAAACTTCCAAATAAATGGTGTAATTTGCCATGACAAAAAGACGAAGAAAATATATTAACAAAAAACGCAGCAATAAACAAAATAATGAATAATATTAATAATATGTGAGGCCAGTCGTGGCGCAGGGGCACAAAGTGTGACTGTAAAACCGACTGGTTGTGGGTTCGATTCCCACTCGAGGAGATTAAATATTTACTTAAATTTATATTTTAATTTATTTGCTCTGGTGTCGAGGCAAAAGTGCGGCGTTGAGTTCTACCACTCAACACGCAATGCCTCCAGAATTCAGCAGAAAGTGGGGAACAGTGTCTTAACACTAGGTTATCTCTGTCTACCCTGCTGTGTGCGGGATACAGCGTGATGCTGAAGATGAAAAATAATTATGATTTCATCGTTGAATAGGTTTCTGTATGTACATCGTTGAATAGTTAGAATAAACATTGATTTGAAGATTGACCTTCTATTACATAATGTTTTTCTTTAAATCATAAGGCAGACCGCGCATTTCATCGTCTACTCTCATAGTCAACCGGAACCGGAATAAAATATTTCAAATGATGGCAACCTTTGCTCGCGGCAGTTATTTTCCAGGCAACCATGTTTTATAGTGTTAAGAAAAAAATAAGCATTAATTTGATATATAATTCATTAAAAAAACACATGAGTGCAAATTATTAACATTAAGTTATCCGTTTAAACCAGGCACCCCTGGGCTTGCGGCAGATTGAGTGGCTACCATTGTTTTTCCAATTCTTTATGAGCTTTTCTTTCAAATGATGTGGGATTCTTATAAGAAACATATTAGTGCAATTTTATCCAAAAGACGCTTTACCATAAATTTAATTAAAGGTGTTTGCGGCAGGATACTTCTAGGCAACCCTAGTGTTGCCTAGAATCTATTCTACAATCATTAGAGGTACGGAATTTTCGTATTTACGAAATAGATGCGAATAAATGCGAAAATTACACATAAATGCGAATAAATGCGAAATGTATGGTAATGTTCGTATGATGGATTGTTACGGCCTTATTCATAAAAAACCCTTATAGAACGTTTAAAACGTTCATTAGTTAAAATGCTCTATAAGTTTATGAAACGTTCGATAACATTGCGTATTCATAACAGTTCTATAAACCTTCTATAACTAATATAAGACGAACGAGGCTTTCTTTCACATTGGCCAATTGTTTTGCCCATCTGTGGCTGCAAGTTCAACCAAATTAAATATAAACGTATTGCTAGAAAGTTTTTCGAAAATTCCTTTTTTCCAAGGACTTCCTCAAAATGAGCTAATTGATGGGTATGCGCACTTTCATAGGTTAATTCTTCGGTCTATTAATATAAATGAAAACCCCAATGTAAAGGACATATTGTTGGCTGTCAAATGCAACTTTCCGTCCTTTGCTGAAGCAGCATTACAGAGTATTTGGAGTCCAACCAACAGCGTGGACGCTGAACGCTTCTTCAGCATATACAATGTCGTCGTAACAGACCGAAGAACGACGTTTAAGGAGTCGAATCTTGAAATTTCTACAATGTTATATTTTAATTAATTAAAATTGTTTAATGTTAAGACTTGTACTTTGAAATTTTGTATTTTGTTAAATTTTACTTTCATATTTAGTAATAAAATTACTAAACAAGTATTTTTGTTTAATAAATACCTAATTTACCCAAATTTTATAATTTCGAAAGTATAAATGCGAAATTTATGCGAAATTTTAAAATTTTGAAAAATATAAATGCGAAATTGGTGATTTTTTTTTGCGAAAATTCCGTACCTCTAACTATCATGTATCATTCTTAAATATAAGTTTCATTAAAGAAACAGATACCTGCAGATTTATAATAAGTATTGGGATCTCGACATGTTAAGCCTAATTTTAATATGCGATAGGCTACACCTATCTTCTTTTTACTAAAAACAGATTGCAAGTATGCTATCATATTATTTACATATTAACCTAACCAATACTGTGGCTATAATCATTACCGTTCCTCTTGAACGCTATAATTTGACATGTCGATACTGGATTCGCAAGCCAGCTAACTCAACCTGTGTGAACTTTGCAATACATTCCGAAAACGCCAGGAATATAGTTAACAGATTGAAATAAAATCTATATTTCTAGAAAGTACTATTAGTAGTAAAAAATAAATGAACAAATAAAATAAAAAAGAAGACGTTTTAAATATTATAGCTTTTATATTTTTATTTTTTTTTCTAGAAAATAAATATAAATTACAATCGTTGTATAACTAAAGAAAAACAATGCAATTACTTAGAAATATCTTATTATTAACCTGGCAAAATGTGGGTGGAAAATTTTTCCACAGACGTGGGAGTTCAGTCATTATTACCCAAATCGACGATGCAAACATTTCAGGACTATTTGAAGATATTGTTTTTTTTTTTAAACTTCACTCTCTATGTGTTTATCACACATAGTACTGTAGGCAGAGGGAACTTAACATTAGGCATTGCGAGAGTCAGAACTTAACGCCGCACTTTGCCTTGTTTTGCAGAACGAGGAAATGAAAATATCAAATATTTTATTTCCCCAAGTGGAAATCCACAACGGTCTCAAGACATTTGAAGACATTAATATTATATTGTGTTACATTTGTTAATATTTTGCTAATACTATATAAAACACTAAAAATATAATGTATGAACTTTTAATCATTGAGCTAGAGTATTTTTTAAAGCAGGCTTTAAACAAATACTCTATAAAATCAACACGACTTGTTCTAGCAAAACTTAAACTAGATATAATAATGACTAGTATTTCTTTTTAAGTGAAACTTTTATAAGTCTACTAACATATAAAAAAAAACAACAAATATTAAAAGAATCATCATTATTGATACAATTGACTTGTGTCAAAGATACTATCAACTATTGTGGTTAAATATCCTTTATGTCTTTGACATTCGTGGTTGCATTTGCAGCCTTTACTTGTAGAACATATCTGGCACTATTTACATGTTCATTGCTGCAGCCTCTTAAGGTTCGCCAGAAACATAGCCAGATTCTTTTATATAGTTTTCGTGGCCAATTTTAATCATTCCGGTGGTAATATACTCGTAACATATATATCTATGTTGATTCGTAAAATGTAATAATGTCTTAAATTGTGATGAACTATAATTAAAAAGCAATTTTAATACCCTGTTTAAGACTATTTCTTTAGGGATTGTAGTGAATTCAGTTACTTTTATAAACGTATGTGTAAACAGATGTTACATTTGTATGTGGTCATAAAATCTACACATATAAAACTTTTCCGATACTGAATGAGTGATTGACTTTAAGGAGTGCAAGGGCGAAAGCATTAAGAGGGGATTCCTTCAAATTCGCGAAAACAACAGGACAACTAAGGTTTTTTTTATTATGGAAAAAAACAAGTCAAACGAGCACACAGAGTCGTATGACTCTGTGTAACACCAGAGGAGCTACCACGCATCTGGCGTTGTGGGCTTTTAAGGTGGAAATAAACGCGCTTTTTAAAGGTACCCAGTTTGTATCGACCTGGGAACAGTGCTGCATGTAGGCCATTCCACAGTTGAGTTCCTACAAAACCGTACAGTAGTGGAGTGCCACGTATCCAGATACTTGAGTTTATGACGTATTATGCGGTTAGTAAATTCGGCGGCCGGTAACAGGTCAGATAGTTCTCCAGAACACTCCCCATAATAAATGCGGTAGAGAACACACAGCGCGAGGAGATATCTCTACGCAAAGTCAATGTGTCAAGCCCTGCACAGATCATTGGGTCCCCAACGATTCGAACGGCTCTACGTTATATGCGATCAAATGGGTCAAGAAGATACTGGGGTGCACCAGCCCAGAGATGAGAATAGTACTCCATATAACGCCGAACCTGGGCCTTATACAGGGCCAATCGGTGTTTTGGCGTGAAGTACTGTCTCGCTCTGTTTATGATCCCCAGTTTCTCTAAGGCCAACTTGGCCTTGCTCTTCAGATGATTGTGATACTGGCAGTCACTCAAAATGCTAAGACCCAATATGCTGATATTGGGCACTGCTACAAGGGGATTGTTTTGAAAGGCGATACGACGAATGGGGTTTTTTTGTGGTTAACGCGCAATCTTGTGTCTTCTGTCTTTGTATGCATAAAATACAAAATTATCAATACTCAATAAAATTATTTATAAAATAAAAAATTACATTAACTTAATCCATGTACTTTAGATATAGGAATAATTTCAGAAGCAAAATAAATACACAGTTTTCTTATAATATAAACAAATACAACAACAATATAAAACCTGAGGTCTGATTCTCAGTTATAAAGGAATGAGTTTTCCTGTGAAATTTTATTATAATAAGATTTTTTGCGACTTTTATTGTTAACGCGATGATTGATAGCAAAAACAAAAGCTATAACTGCAATATAAATACACCTTGATATTATTGATCGGACATTATTTTCAATTACACTGTCGAAGTAACATACATTTGAAACTTTAACATAATGAATACGTTGTGGTGTTTGTTGTTTTTGTCCATCGCATTAGTAAACGGAAAATCTGTAAGTATATTTAATAATAGGGATATTTTTTTGGTAATTTCTTGTTGTGGGTTCGATTCTCACTCGAAGGAATTAATTATATTTATTAATATTTTCATTTCTTCGCTCTGGTACCAAGGCAAAAGCCCGGCTTTTAGTTCTGGCACTCAAAACGCAATGCCTCGAAAAATTCGGCGGAAAGTGTGGAACGAAGTGTCTGAGCACTTGGTTCCCTCTGCTTATCCGATGTGATACAGCATGAAGGTGATGTTTTTTATTTTTTTTATTATTGATGTTTTCCATGTACCTATTCAGGGTAGAGCGAAACAGCTAATTGGCAAATCATTGCATATAATTTCTATTTATGAATCTACCTATTACATTTTTCTTTATATTTTGCGATATGTCAAAATTATATAATAAGTGAGGTCATGAGGTCGTAGCGCAGGGGCACACGCGTCCGGCTATAAATGCGACGGTTGTGGGTTCGATTTCCACTTGAGAAACTGAAATATTTAATATTTTCCTTTCCTCGCTTTATTAACGAGGCAAAGTGCGTTAAGTTCCGCCAATCAACACGCAATGGCTCAAGAAATATTAAAAAAATGTGATTTGATATGTAGTTTAAAATTATGAAAATAAGCTAATGTATGTTGAAATAAAGCCAACGTAAGAGAATTTCACTACATACTTATACGCTTATGTATGCTTATATTATGCTTTCACATTAAAACGGGCTAAGTGATTACTCTATCTTTATTATCCTGCCACAGCAAATAAAAAAAAATTTGGTGTGGTAACAATGACGTATTTTCGCTTTTTTAGATATTTTTCCGGAGACTCAGTTTCTAAATAATCTTTCCTCACATATGGACATATATTATATTTTTAGTGCAATAGCGTCATTGTTGCACCAAAGGAGCGATATCTTTATTTGTTTTCAAATTGTATAAATAATTTGTTTTATTTCAATAAAATGCGTTTCTTTTTCAGGTGCTTGTTATTCCTCCAGAATTCGCAGGAGATATTTTAAAGGCAACAGCTGATTGTATAGATAGTACTGGAAGTGGAGTAGGCGCTATACAAAAAATTCTTGCCGGGAACCTCGAGAATTCTGAATCATTTAAGAAGTTCCTTTATTGCTTTTCGTCTAAGTCAGGATATATAAACAGCAATGGACACTTTAATGTGGACAAAATGACTAAACTTATAGGAAATCATAAGGATAAAGCTAAATATATAGATGTTATTAAACAGTGTAATAAGAGCAATGGTGGTAGTACTATCGATAGAGTATATGAAATATCAGTTTGTTTCAAAGATAAAACGCCTATATATTTCTCTGTATAATTTTTAAAATTATAATAAAATATGTTGTGAGTGAAGTCTTATTTTACTCATTTTATAATTTATATCTAACTATAAAATAACCAATGCAATAATATGGGAAAAAGTTAATTAATTAATTATATTGCTTTAAAAGTTTTTGAAAATTAAATTTTCTAAGAGTGAATAAAGTCTTCGTTAGCTTTATGGAAAGTGTGGAAACGGAGTGTCTTTACACTAGGTTCCCTCTGCTTATCCTATGTGCGTAAATAAAGTTGTCGTTAACTTTGTAGTTGTTGTTAATATTGTCAAATATTTTATTTCAATGTGCCGAATGTCATGCAAAGTTTTAATTTTGTATGACTTTTGTAATCAATGCCGTGTGATGTGAATAAAATTATACGCGAATACGGCGATCTCTGCCCAACACACCAAGTCCGGAACGGCGGGTAGTCGGCGGGCTTGCTGCCGTTCGAAACATGGCGTGCTGGGTGGCACATTCGTCGCCACTTAACTCACCAGCGTAATCTTATAACACCTATCAGTGCGCGCCAGTATGCTGCACATATTAGATGGACTGATGCAGTCTTAGATATAGCTGGCATATCGCTGCGAGCAAGCCTTCCATCGTCAGCCCGCCCACATTTTAATAGTGTATTTTGATTGTATTTAATTTTAATGAAAATAGTAATGTTATAATCATACATAAAATTTATATAATAAAGTCCTCCGTCGTGTCTGCCTGTCTGTCTGTCTATCCGTCTGTTGGCGATAAACATAGAAACTACTAATTATTACTTATTAATACTTATTATTAAATAATTACTAGTTTGTTACAAACTTCTAACCAATGAGTATAACTTTGATAAATCAAATAGTCTTAAGTTGCAACTTTAACCAAACAATATATATATATATACACATGTATATATATATATATATATATATATATATATATATATATATATATATATATATATATATATATATATGCCTGCTGTGCTGCTGTGTGCGAGATACAGGTAATTGAAGTTAATTTTTTTATATATTATATATATACATACGGTCCTTTTGAAACACAGAAAAAATTAAGCTTCTAAGAGAACGCAATCAAAAGATACGATCATGGATCGTTTTTGCAGCATTTTGTATAAAATTTGCTGTATAATCAAAACCTATAGGGTACTTTCCATAGACCTACAGTTATAAAACTTGGCCCGAAATGAGGACTTGCTGTACAAAAAAAGGATAAAATCGGCGCCTGCAAATTTAAATTTGTCAACTTTTATGACTTGCACTTTTCGTTGACCTACAATCTTGAAATTGGTTCGGAACCCTCAGCGCGAGAGTCCAACTCGCACTTGAGCAGTTTTTAAGCTGTTATATCCATAGTGCATAAAGTAGTAACATAATAAACATTATGTTATTACTTTAAATTAATGTATTTCAAACTTACAAACTATTTCATAAGCAAAGGTTTCATAATATTCCAAAATATAATATACAAAGATATTATTATATTATACTTAAATTTTTAAGGAAACAAATTTTCCTTTAAAATTTTAATAACATTTGTTTTGACTTCTTACACGAGTTAATCGTCGTAAAAAACAAAAGCCTAAAAAAACATAAACAATATAAATACACCTTGATATTGCTGTTCGGACATTATTTTCAATTACACTTTAGAAGTAACAACACAACTTTTAAATCACTATATAATGAAAACGTTGTGGTTTTTCTTGTTCCTTTCAATCGCATTAGTTAAAGGAAAAGCTGTAAGTATATTTCATAAGTAGTATAATAGTAATATAATAGTAAGTAGTTAAAATATCCATTTTTGCTTCATTTTCATAGTATTCGGTAGTAATGTCTTAACACTAGGTTCTCAAAATGTTTTAAATTATTTTTCTGTTTTTAACATTATTGAAGTTTGTTTAAGGTCATAAGACATTGAAGTACTGTATAAAACGTTAGAAGTTTTAAGAATTTCACTTAATGTTTATATGATTTCAATTCAATCAAAACGACGTTACTGATTAAACTATCTTTATTATCGTCACAGGAAAGATATATGTGGTAGTTATAATTGTTACTTTTTCAAGAAAATTATTTTCAAATTACCAAAAAATGATCTGTAAAATATCTATTATATGAGTATGTAATTAAAAATAAATGAGCAACCTTAAGCTGTTGTTCTAATTTTAATGAAACTTAACTTATTTGGTGTAACACTGTCGTATTTTCAGTTTTTGAAAT
This sequence comes from Heliconius hermathena, assembly GCA_013403705.1. Taxonomy (NCBI): domain Eukaryota; kingdom Metazoa; phylum Arthropoda; class Insecta; order Lepidoptera; family Nymphalidae; genus Heliconius; species Heliconius hermathena. The sequence goes on along the minus strand of JAAIXJ010001739.1, from coordinate 3,948 downwards.
ATTGCAAGAGACGCAATCAACGTTTGTTAATAATTTCACACATGTTGCCATATTATATAACTAGCGGCCCGCCCGCGGCTTTGCCCGCTTAAACTACATGATTATTGATCTAATGAACAGAAATTACCGATTTTTTACTAATATACATTATCGTAATTTCTATAAGGACTTTTGATTGTTTTGAATTAAAAAATACGACCAATATTCATATTCGATATTTATAATAATATACATAAAGCCAATTATTTCTTATACGTATATATTTTTGTAACATTACGTTCTTTTTACCTATTATTTTAAAACTCTGTTAAATGTACTGATGTCAGTGAATAATTTAATTTACTCTTTCAGAAACAGCCTTAAATGTTAAATTATTGATTTGAAGGATTCATAATATTCATTGTAAAATAACTGTAATGATTGCATTTTATCTCCTGTACAGTTTTTAAATTAGTTACGTATATTATTGGCTAAATGTACAATTGGTAAATATGTAGTTATTACAGAGTACACGTAGAAAGGCTGGTTTTAGGCATTTTTATATAGATTTATTTCAAACGAACGAACCGAAGAATCTATGTATTTATTTAATATTTCCTTGAAGATGAAACGTCCCTCTATCCATTTCAGTCAAAATTACTAAATGTACAGACAAAATATTTTTACTGTTTTATTATATATAGAGATGATATCTAATATTGAGGCTAGTCGTGGTGCAAGGGCACAAAGTGTGACTATAAAACCGACTGGTTGTGGGTTCGATCCCCACTCGAGGAGATGAATATTTACTTAAATTTATAATATATTTTCATTTCTTCGCTCTTGTGTCGAGGCAAAACCACTCAACACGCAATGCTTCCAGAATTCGGCAGAAGGTGGGAAACGGAGTGTCTTAGCACTAGGTTCCCTCTGCCTACCCTGCTATGTGCGGGATACAGCNATATATATATATATATATATATATATATATATATATATATATATATATATATATATATATATATATATATATATATATATATATATATATATGTATATATATATATTGTTAGCGAATTCGTGTAAAAGAGGGTAGATGTAGATTAAAAAGACGATAAAAGTAATGAAAAAAGAATAGTGTCAATCGGGGGTAGTTGCTTGTAGGCAACGGCCGGTACGGTATTGGAAGGAAATTCGTGTGAAGTATTCTTATTGGGTGATACATGTCGCTTATTGCAATTACATAGTATCTCTTTACAAATAGTTTAGAAACATATAGACGATATGTGTTTATATAATATTGTTAGTATATAATAGTGTTAGTAGTACTATAGCGTTTTTTTAAAAACGTTAACCGCTTCCGATTTCTAACATTATATATATTATTTTTAAATGTGGCAACGTGTGATTTTAAACCGAGAATTTAAAAAAAGATAATTAATAATACTTTATTATACATCATATAAAAAAGAAACATACCTACATATATGCTTATATGAAAAAATAAAGAAAATACTTGTACATTAGGAGGTTTTATATAATACACACATGTATATGCATGCTCATATACATATACATACTAAATATAATAGATTTCGTTGAAAAAGAGATAAATATGCACAGATGTGACTGTAGCAAAAGAAGAAAGTTTATAGAAATTAGAAGAACTAAATAATGTACTTTAAGCTTAAATTGATGAAGACTCTTGAGTCGAAGTCGAAGAAGCGCGTGTTATATTGATGGGTAGAGAATTCCATAGCCGAGAAGCTTTGACTGTGAAAGAGATGATGCAAAAGGAAGAGGAATGAAAATGGAGCTTGAGAATAAGATGATTTAACTAGTTTTTTTTTATTATTTATTCGTCATTGTTGCACCAAATAAGCGATATGTATAACTTTTCAAATTGTAAAATAACTTGTTTAATAAGCGTAATTTTTTTCCAGTTGTTTAACGTTCCTCCAGAATATGCAGGGGAAATTTTAGAGGCAGCAGCTAATTGCATTGATAGTAGTGGAGCTGGAGCAGACGCCTTACAAAAAGTTATTTCTGCGAACCTCGAAAATACTGAACCGTTTAAGAAATTCCTTTATTGCTTTTCGTCTAAATCAGGATATGTAGACAGCAATGGACACTTTATTGTGGATCAAATGATTAAACTTATAGGAAATCATAAGGATAAAGCTAAATTTATTGATACTGTTAATCAATGTAATAAGAGCGAAGGTGGTAATACACTAGATACAATGTTTCTAACAACAGTTTGCTTTAAGGAGAACTCACCTATACATTTGACTTTATAATTTTTTTATAATATATTATATATTACTAAAACATGTTGTGGGGAACGGAAGATTTCCAAGATCCCATCTGCTTGCCCATCCATCTACTATGTGCAGGATCGTGAAGATAAAAAATATGAAAAAAATATTATGTTTTGCCTAACGATGAAAAGAAAACTTTATTAATACGTAATTTTATGATTTGTAGAAGAGTATATAATTTATATCTAAGTAATAATAACCAATTCAACAATATAGAAAAAAGTTAATTAACTAAGTGCATTGATCTCAAACTAAATAATATTTCAAACCTTAAAATGCTATCTTTGTCGAATATTTTGTTATATTGATAAATATTACAACATTTGTAGTCAATATTGTGTGGTGTGAATAAAATTATACGTAAATACATTATCTATTTTTTATCACCTATAATATAAATATCAATTATCTCTATATATAATAAAACAACAAAAATATTTTGTACATTTAGTAATTTTGACTGAAATGGATATAGGGACACTTAAAAAGAATAATAGAAAGCAAAAATATTTTTTTTTTATTTCTTGTCTGTCTGTCTGTATGTATGGTCACTTTAATCTCTGAACATACTGAACTGATTTACTTAAAAATTTTACCAATTGCTTTATTTTACTTTAACTTAACATTTAAAGTTATTAAATAAAGTTAATTTTTTATTTCATCAAAACCGATTCATTAAAAAAAGTTATCGTCATTTGAATGAACTCAAGGCATTAGTTTGCCTGCGAATGTTATATAGCAATCGCGCTGGTAAGATTCTTGGTTAAAGAATAACATTCGAAACGTGTTGATTATATGACTGTTGATAAAAATATATATTCTTAAAGCATTGTATAGAGTACAAATAATAAACTAAACAAAATTGAATTGCTAGTGATGGTTACCTTCATAAATCATAACACGTAAGTTTAAGTCGTTATTAATTCAACACAGGAATAAAGACTGATTTGATCTTCAAAGAAATATTAAGTAAATACATAGATTCTTCGATTCGTTCGTTCGTTTGAAATAAATCTATATAAAAATGCCTAAAAACAGCCTTTCTACGTGTACTCTGTGATAACTACATATTTACCAATTGTACATTTAGCTAATAATATATGTAACTAATATAAAAACTGTAATAAATAAAATAAAAAAAATAAAATAAAATAAAAAGCCTTTTATTCCTGGCTAAAGTACAGTTTGAAAATTGAAATAAAAAATTGGAGAGTAAACAAAAGATAACATGCACATGTTACTTAAATATTAGGTGAATGAATAAGTTCTCGCTGTTTTTGAAAAATGGCGTTGCGGCACTCTGTGCATGGAATTTCGTACAGTAACGAATCACCAAAGTAGTACTATATGTAACCTCAATTTATAGTAGAATAGTGTGTACTACAGTGTCAACTACATATTTATTTTCCCTTTGTGAAAATGTGTACTTTTGTGCCAAATAAAGGGTTTTTGCGGGGAATTTTATTGCACTGCTTTATCCAGAAAAAATCTGCAGATGAAGCACACAGAATTCTCGCTGAGACTCTGCTTTGTCGAATACAACGTGCAAAGACTGGTTTAGGCGCTTCAAAAGTAATTATTTTGACCTTGAAGACAAAGAGCGTTCTGAAGCACCGACAAAATTTGAAGACAAAGAATTGGAGGCATT